>AWWV01013421.1:0-29224 GCA_001974805.1 Corchorus capsularis | reverse complement strand
ATTTCAATATCATATTCATGAGTAGTGAAAAAAAATTATTCCTTCCGTGTCTTTATTATATTATATCTGTCAACAACGTTCCTCGTCTAACAAGAAAATTGGTTAAAATCGGTTAGATTGCTAAAGACTGAAATCTCAAATTAGGATCCGACCTTTTCAGAAAATTCTCAATTAAGGACTTAAACTTTGAAAATCGCAAATAAGTTCCTACCTTTTCGAATAAGGGCCAAATAAGTCTAAAATGTGGGTTGTCAATCACATGCGCCGTTAATTTAAATGGCACTCTGACATGGCATAACGGCATGCTAACGTGTCAAAAGAATTCTTATTTATATATTTTAAATCCATGTCGTGACTCGTGTCGCAGTTTCATTTGTTCATTTTCTTTTCATTACGCGTGCTAGAGATATACTGTCGAGTCTAACAGATTAAATTTAATTAATACAAGTGGGTTAGTCTGTGCTTACGCTACATACAATTTTTTAAAATTTAGACATGAAACTTAAGGTCAAAACTAACAACTAAGGAAAAAAATGGTGGGAACACCATTAATTACATCTTAATGCTAAAATTTCATATAAAGAAAAATAAGGAAAATGGTAAGAACACCATTAATTACATCCAAATGCTAAAATTACATATAAAGATAATGTATTTCAAGCAAAAGTGTTAAGATTTGAAGGATTTTTAAGTAATGAGTTATATGGAAAAAGACCAAAACGGGACAAAAAGGTTCTCCTACATTAAAAGGGGCTTTCAAGAATACGTTTACAACACCACATTTAATTTTAATTTTATTAATTAATATATATACATATATACTTATATATAATATAAGGCATTATGTAGCAAAAAAAATATAATATTAGGCATCAATGTGTGGGAAAACAATTAATACCGAGGCCTCAATCAATATGGGTCGAAATTACTTCTGAAACCCCACCTACCAAATACAAAGGGAAAAATGCAAAGGGAAAAAATATAAAATTAGGGGCAATTTTAGAAATAAATCATGATACAACACCACATCTATTTAATTTTCAACACTAAACACATTAATTCAATAGTATTTAGATCCAAAGCACTCATAAGTAAATTAACTAATGAATTGAGAAAAGACCAAAACGGAGCGAAAAGATCTCCAACATTAAAAGTTGATGGGGGCTATCAGTAAATTTCAGAGTGAGAAAAGACCAAAACGGGGCGAAAAGGCACTCCCACGTTAAAAGTTGATGAGAGCCTTTAGTAATTTTCAGAGGGTATTCAGATAATATATAGTATATATATTACTATAAAAAGATGAGGTCCTAATTTGACATTTTTAAAACTTTCCAAGTTGGGCCTTTAATTGAGAATATTTCAAAAGATCGGGCCTCAATATGAGATTTCAACCATTCCTAAATTCGATGACTATTCTAATATACTTTCTCAAATTGCCCCTCACATCTATCTACTACCTTATATCTCTCATCATTTAATACTCTATACAAATCAAACATCTATAAGAAAAGAGTAATGCTACACGCCCCTCCATTTTGCTCCACACAATGTTCCCTCCTAACGTGTCCATCACACGTCAGGCCACATGACATCACTTTATTGGTCTCAATACACTCTTTACAAATTTTTATTTTTCTAACCCTTAAAATAAAATTTTAATTTTAATTTGGGCTAAACTTAGTGAATTAGTTATATATTTTATGTCTAAAACCCTATAACAATATTATTAATTATGGAAGTTACCCTTAAAATAAAAATAAAATTTTAATTTGGGGTTAAACTTAGTGAAATTAGTTTTGTATTTTATTTCTAAAACCCTATAACAATAAATTATTAATTTTGAAATTTACCCTTAAAATAAAAATACAATTTTAATATGAGGCTAAACTTAGTGAAATTAGTTTTATATCTTATTTCTAAAACTATATGATAAAAATTACTATGACTAAACTTAATGAAAAAATGAAAAAAAAAAAAAAAGAACAGGCGGGAGAGGCGGTGAAAAGCATAGGCGGGGCAGCAAGAATAATTCATAAGAAAATACTCAAATTTTATTTATAGAATAAATCAAGAAAGATTTGATTACAGACGTCTGAAGGAAGACCTCCAAACCACACATGATTAACTTCAGCACCAATGTCGCACCCAGTTAACCTATGGATTATTAGCCTCTTTGCCCCATAAATTATAGACCTAAGGACAATTTGCCCTCTAAATTAAAATTGAGACAATTTGTCCCTTGAACTTTACGAATTCAGGACAATTTCCCCCTTCCGTCAGGGGGTAAAATGTTTAGAATTTGGAAAGTTTAGAAGCAAAATGTCCTCAATTTGAAAGTTCAGGGGACAAAATGTCCCGATTTAAAGTCTAAAGAGCAAAACGTCTTTGACACAATAATTCAAGGAGCAAAAAGTCTAATAAGCCGTTAATCTATTTGTCAAAGTATTAGCATCCCATACATGATTTAATAGCATTTGATTTGATTTGATTAGAAAAATTGAAATATAATGATATGTTCCCTTAGGGGAGATAGACCTAATTGATTCACAGAAATTTTGTTGTCTGGACCAAAGGGTTTTTGTTTCCATATGCTATCCAGCGTTTTGTTCTGTCTAATCTGGATTCGACTAAGGTCGCACATTTGAGTTTGATGGTGTCTACCAACGGGACTTCTTTATATGCATGGTCTCAAATTTGAGACCTACTTAAGCTGAAACGAGACACTCAGATCCAACCTACTTCTACTTTCTTTTAGCCGGAGGATTTTACTTTTACTTAAGGCTTCTTATCTATAACCGTTTCACCACCGTTTGACCGTTTCATCACTGTTTTAGCCGAAACGGAGCTAAAATGTAAACTTCGTTTCAATCGCTGCTCTTATAATCTCATTTGTATTGTACCTAATCTAATCTGTACAGTTACTAAACAGTGTCAATCACACTGCTACCACACCACTCTACTAAACGTACCCTAAATCGCCCGAGTACCACCAGCATGTATAAAAATTAATGATGCACAAATCTGAATCATCCCGTACGTACTAGAGACATTGATAAGGAAAAGAGGAGCAAATCAGAGTGTGTCACGTCATCACTAAATCGATTAGACAGTTATACCCTCAGAAGGAAATCAATGTGATTGGTCCATAATGGCGGTTGTACTAACCTCAGCCCAAAACAGCAGTAGGGAAGTCACTGATGATAGCTCATACACTAAGCTTGTCTCCCCAAATGACGCAGTCCAATCAGCCCCAATTCCCAAAGACCACACAAATTTTCTTTTTTTTTTCAAAAAAAATAAAAATAAAAATAAAAATCAAAGTAATTAAAAAAGACCACAAACGGACGAAGTACTCTGGGTCCCACATTGTCCTCAATCTAACGGTGGGGAATGGTTTCTATTAACGGTTGTTATTGAATCAGAGGTCTGTGGCCCACGATAGCGACACGTACGCCAGAATAATCTGAAACAGCCAATAAAATTTCAACACACAGTCTCTCTCGAGCAAACTTCGTCTACTCTTTGTCTTCCCAAAAACCCCATCAGTCATCATATGGTAATATAATATAATAATATTTTTTATATTAATAACCCAAAAATCTGAAAATCTAAGGTGTAGTGTAGTATTTAAATTATATAAATAAAAAAATGTTTAGTATAAGCAAAATTTAAGAAGTGATTTTTTTTTGTTTTGCAGTACTTTTGAATTAAGTCTGTCTATATATACATATATGGGAGAGGGACTACTCGGAGGAAGGGCGCGGTTGAGTCAAGAGTGGTTTGCTCCTTGAGTGCTTTTGTCTGTCTGTCTCTCTCTTTCTCTATTGATGATGTTTATTTTTCCAGTCTTGAGTTTGAGTTTTGAGTTTGGGTTTCTAGTTTGAGATGTTGCTGTTGATGATTTTTGTCTCTCTATTCTATAGACACTGTTGGATTTGGAGTTATTTTGAAAGAAAAAAAAAAAAAGAAACAGAAAATTGGTGATTGGTCTCACCGACACCTGTACGTTCTGCATGAGAGAGATGGAAAGAGGAGTGAGTGAGCAATAGCCAATAGTGGATATGAATGATGAAGAGAGAAGATTTGAGAGAAAGGGTTTCTTCTTTCTCCTTTTTCTTACTCTTTGCTTTTTTTTTTTTTGGGGGTTTCTTTTCTATGAATTTTCTTTAACTTATTATGATTCAAAACTGGGTTTGGGTTTGGGTTTGGGTTTGGGTTGGGTGTTTTTTGGGATGAATAAAAAGTAAAAACCTAAAATCGTTTTTGAAGTTCTCTATTTTCTTTACTGAAAACAGCATGGATCGTGGATTTTAAGGTCTTACTTTTGGTACCTTTTCCGTAAATGGGTGTTACTGTGTTCTCAGATCTGACTCATGTTTTTTTTTTTTTGGTCTATGTGTAAAATAGTTGTATCTTCGTTTTGGTAAAATTTTGTGTGGTTGGTTAGTTTCCTTAAATGGGAAAACACTTTACCCTTTCATTCATTCATTTCTTTCCTCTTCTTCTTCTTCTTATTCTTGGGACATAGAAATTGACAGAAGAGAGTGAGCACACAGAGGACACAATTGTATAATTCTATACTTTTGCTTTTGCGTGCTCACTTCTCTTCCTGTCAGCTTCCATATTTCTCGGCCTGTTTAATTTGTTCCATCTCATTTCCCTTTCTCTTCTCAATATCTTAACTCTCAATTTCAAATCTATGGAGTAATGCTTCAGCAGTGAGATTAAGAAGATACTCTCTATTCGAGTATGAAGAATATGGTTTGCCTACTGACGATTTATGTTTTACTGTGCCCCTTTTTGTTTATTTTGCCTTATAATTTATTTATATATATCTTCAAAGCGTGGCTTTTGATGTTATTTATTGTTGAGATACGCCTGATTAATAGTTTTACTGTGCAGATTTAGCGGCAATTCCATGAAATATAGTATATAACTATATACTATAGCCATAGCATGGGACCATATCCATCACGTTATCCATAGCCTAGCTATTTGTCTAGCTTATTAATTAGCGTAGCCTGGTCCTCTCCCTCAACGAACCCAAACCCTTTCTTCTTCTTTCCTTTTTTATTCCCTGCGCATGCGATTTCATGTTTTCCCTTAAATTTTTTGTCCTGATTCCAGCTTGTTTTCACCCTGAATCTGGTAGATTCAGGTTGGTTTCTGCTCTCACTTCAACCACATGGAGGGGGTTTCTTAACCCTATTTATTTTCTTTAAGAATATAGCAGCTGATTGCTTCTGTTTATAATGGTGATTAATTTTTAGTCCCGATTAACCCATTTGCAGGTTTAAGATTTCTCATCTTATGGTGTATTTCTTTTCTTCAAGTGTATGAGGGCAAACTGAGCAGTAGGATTTAGGGCGTGCAATGATGATTTGCATCATCGATTTTCCGCATTTCTTTTATTTATATATGCTCCTTTTGCAGGGGGAGGAATAGCTTGTAATCGATGCTTAATTTGTTTCAGAAGAAAGATTACTAGGTATTGAACAGGTTATCCTTTTGAAAAGGCAAATCTTCTTTTATTTGAAGTACATATCTGTTCTTAGGTTGTGGTTGGTTAAAACTTTGAGATTATAAAACTTTTAGCACTGTACTGTTTCCAATTCTTTAATATTTCTTGTATGATTTTGTCTCCAAAACCAATTTACTACTATTATGCATTGTATTGAGGGTTATACATGCAATTAACAATTTTAATTCAAATGATATTTATATTATATATATAAATACCAAGTGGATGCATGTTAATTTTGCACTAGTTTTCTGAATGACTTGCTTTATTAGTTTGCATATGTTAGATTGTATGGTGGGGATCCTGGAAAAAGCTACTAGTTTGCCTTGAATCTCATTCAAAACCTCTGTTATTACATAGAATCTTTGATGAGTTTTTAAAGGATTTTACTTGTCAATTGATATCAATAAAATCTCAATTTCATTTCAGATATGGTTAGGTTCATCATTTGCTTTGATTTTTCATCACAGGAAACTAATCATGGGGTATTTTGGCATGATTGCAAGTGTTTAGCAATGAATCCTATATGAGTTTTCTTTTTAAAATTTATTTCTTAATTCTAGTTTAATTGACTCTATTTGGTGCTAGCTAGATATATTGTGTGATTGGTTACACATGCAATATTATGCATGTGTTAGGAATGTTGTAATTATTGACTTAAACAGCAGGAAATTGATGAAAATTCCGGTTTTTCTCTCCTTTGTATTTTTTTGTTGGGTGTGGGGGTGTTAAGGAGATAGTTTGAACTGAAAATATAATTCAATATATATATAAAGAGCTTTCACACCGATGTAATATATGAGTTTTTGAATGGTGTACAAATATATATATATATATATGAGTCATTTGAGGCATCAGTATAACTGATGTTTTGAATGAATATTCTAATCTGGTTTCAAGTTTCAAATCTTTTTCTGAAAATATTGCAGGATAAGTACAAAAAATATGTATGATTGACGCTTTTGCTGATGACTGATGTTTCTTGCAGCTTGGAAGAGAAAAGAAATACTGTTATGTTATGACTATTATATATAAGAAGTAATTTCTGATTAAATGATGAAATCCTAAGGTTTTGGTCTGTAAGATCATCTAGCATATATATATCAGCACATATATATGTTAATAATATTTGTTTAACTCATGTTGTGTAAGCTCTATTATATTGCTGATCCTTTTAAAATTGGAAAAGATTGCTTCATTGCTTGGTGTGCATGCCTCTTTGAAGCTTGAAATATTCGTTACTATATATATAAGATAAACATACATATATATAGTTCAGAACATATGTATAGTTATATCTAAAACAGGAATAATTGCTTAATTTAGAGAATGTGTTTACACTACAGAAAACATGATTGAATTTCTTAATTAAGCCTTTGATTGATAGAAGATCATATATGCTATAATTAATTTTAATCTCCATGCTGCTTTAACATTGATTACTTGATATTGATTTTAATCAACTCTCTATATATATATATATGTGATTACTTTTTTTGCAGGTTTTATTCGCAGTGACAATTGACAAAATCTTGCCACATGTAAAGTTGTAAACCGATCTCCTTGCAGCTGCCTCTATCACCATTTTGTTCTTCTGTTTCATGAAAACCTCTTGTCCTCAAGAAAAATGATTATTTTGATAGTATCATAGTAGCCTCTTCAATCCTTTCTAAAAAATATATATATGTTTGCATTTTTCAAATTAACATATTAGAACATTGTTGAAGTTTACTGCACTTGTTTTGTTTTTCAATTCAGTGCTATATATAATTAGTTTTGCTCTAATCATGATCATTTTTATAGCTGATGCTATTAAGAATATTTTCTTCAGTAGTGCAGCTATCCTGGAAGAATTTTCTCTACCGCCCTCAGTTGGATGTTAATTTCTCTCATTATTGTTTGATTGATGATCAAATTATAATGGGGTAATTAAGCCACCATGATGATGAACTCCCAAATTAGCAGGTTTCAAGACTTCAAAACAAGTAAGAAAACATGTACTGCAGTCATAAATATTGTTTAGGGGGTATAGGGGGAACAATGAAATTTGTCTTCCTCTTTGATGAAGGACTATATTTATGCATGTCTTATAGTAGTTTATTCTTTTACTGACCATTTCCCTATGAATAAACAAGAAAAAACATGGGCGTTGCTTTATTTGAGTGGTTTTTTTGGCTTTTACAGCCTTTTATGCTTTGTGCAAAATTGAAAGTTGTTTCGTATTTTTTCAGTCTCCAAATTCTAAAATCCACAAAATGACAATGGACTTTGTATATATGGTTAATTTGTGGGATCCTCAATGTCAGCATATATATATATATGTTCATATTCCAGCTAAGGCTTCTTAAAAATCATGCAACTTTTGTCGTCCTTACTCTAATTAAGACTCTGATCTGATCTTTATCAGTGAAATTATTTTATTTGATCGTTATAATACATCTCTTGCAACTTTAATTAATTTATGAAAATGCAAAGAGTAACATCTATCAAAATTGAAAATAGTACTTGTTTGAACTTTTTTAACCCTGTTAGAGATAAGTTACATCAGTATGATCTTGTTATGACTTTAATGTTGGATAAGATGTCACTGTGCTGGTTGCATATTCATTTCTCCATAGTTAAGAAGTCACACTGTTAGAGATTAGTTGTATATATACTTTGACTTATATTCATAGTTGTGTAAATTGATCAAATATAGGTGATTATATACTTTCTATTGCTTTTAACTTTTAAGTCATAATTTGCTGACTTTAAATGTTTTGAATCCCTTATGAAGTCAAAACAACCTGATAGATATATTGGAACCATGTTGAAAACCCTAAAGATAGTATATATCGACTTCTTTTAAATGTGTTGTACATAATTAATTGACTAGACATGTTGATTGATATCGATTCATGCAAACATATAATTAGTATAAGGAAAACGACTTAGGAAATTAGTGTGATCATTATGGTTAAATCGATTAATGATCTTGAGTTCAGAGGCCTTTTATCTAGCTATGAAGTTGTGGGGTTGTGAATTTCTCACTCTTAACCAAGAAATTGACAGTAAAATTTTTCTTTGGTATGCAGTATTTCTCAGTCCTTTAATTTACTTCGGAATAATTGTCACATGTTTACAAGAGTTGAAAGCTGGTTTATGAAGGTGCGAATTTGTCTTCTTAGGGTCTATGGAGGTGATGTGAGCATCTAATTTCTTCATCCTTGCTTGCTATTAATGTCATTAATTTTCTGCATTTTCAAGAAATAATTTTATTGGAGAAAATTCTGATAAACGTTATTTTATTATGAACCTGGAATTATTATTCATTAATGGCTATGTGGATCGATTTGAAGTACCAAAAGGATTGTAAGTCCCTACTCTTGCCTTGCTTAATAAGGGACAATATCACCTGCTTAGAATTTTAGAAATCTTTGCTTTAATTGAACAACATTAATAATAGAGAAAGTATAGTACCACTCCTGTTTCAAAAAAGGGCTCTGTCGGATTATCCAAATAATTGGAGTTCTTTGTTTGAACACTGATATGATTAAAGGGAGATTAATTATTTTAGCTATTATATATTCTCATATGGGATTCCCAATTGTTTGTTTTCTCACTCTAGGCCACTTGTTATGGATGGCATACGGAAACTATCAGACATAATTCGTGGTTTATGTATCTTGTCTTGAAAATACCTGGACAATTGCATGTGCTTCATGTTACTTGTGTATATATGTAGCTGCCATATACTTTATGAAGATGGGATCAATAAGGAAACTGCTGCAAAATTTGGTGTTTTCCCCGGTAACTTTCCGTGAAGAATTGAGTGCTTGAATGGCTTGAATTCGTGCGTGAATCATTAGTCTGTTTACACAAGTATTTGCATTTAAGATGGAATTGACTTTATGATGGCAGAGAGAATATCACTGATATTATGTTAAGAACTAATCAGGCACAAGACTTGGGCAGGTACTAAACAGTTCCGAAGTTTCGGTTTAAATTAACCCCATTTAGATTTTCATGAGTCATCGAAATTGTGATTGGTTCTATTTGGTCAGATTCAGAATACTATTGCAAAACTGTACATAGTTGCTGTCACTCCAACAGAAATTCAGGAACGCCTGAAAAGAATTTGCTTGATTGCTTTTGAAGAACAAATTAAAGGTAAATAATATTCGTTGTTAAGTTTTATGTTGTTTGTTTAGTAGATATATGTCTAGATAATATACTCCGTATAAATCTATTGTACATGTATAATACAGTGTGCATATATAGCCAAGAATAGGTTTAAATTAGAGACAAATTGCTATTGCAGGATCGCCGGAATCCACAAGGCCGCAGTTGATTCATAGTGTGTAAAGAGTTGAAATGAATGTTACCAGTTGTATGTTTCTTGGTGACCTGCTCCAGCTGAGCTCAAATTGAGTTAGGAGTGGTGGTAGAAGGTTCTTCCCTTTCTTTAGTAAGTTCAGTGTCTTGAAAAAGATAGATACAGATAGGCTTTGCTTGTACGATTTGTGGGACTACAATAACCTAAGTTTCTGATAGACCTACAATAACCTAAGTTTAGTGTCATGTATTTGTATATTGACCCATGATGGATATATATTGAGATCTTTTTTCTTTTTTTTCTTGATTATTGTAAAGGGTTACCAACTTACCATTACTCAATTATAATATTTGATCTTAGGGCTTTTCACCCTTTTTGTGTCATTGAACTGAATTTAGAAAGATCATCTTTAACCAACACCTTTTAGATTGAGTCGAATGAATTAAATGCCCTTTAGTTAATCCTGTGTTGGGAGAGCTTTCCCCTCATTTAGAGTCTGAAGTGACCCGACACCGAATTAGTTGGAGCCCAATGTGGTTACCTCATTTATGGTCCGATGCAATCCGACTCCGGATTAGTCGGAGTTTAATGTGATTACCTCATTTATAGTCCGATGTAACCCGACTCCGGATTAGTCGGAGCTTAATGTGATTACCGGATACTGAGGGTTAGTACCTAAAGAAATCATCTTTAAATAAGCCAAAGCAGAAAAAATCATCTTTACTCGAGCAAAAGCCGTGGGATAATCGTCGTTCCTCAACTGTAAAGAAGATGATCACTACCCTAAACTTTGTTCTTTTAAGTTTTAAGGCCAAAATGTTCCTTGCATGTTTGGAACAATATTTTTGGTATTTGTTTCCCTACTAACCATCAAGTTAACTCTTTTCGGTTTTGTGTGCATCTTTGAAGGACTGACCTACCTTACTTATCCTAGCTATGTAATCTTCACATCGTAAAACTTGATCAAATATACCAAAAATGTTTTTTTTTCCCACCCGATCACAACACTAGACACTTATAATTGTTGAAATGGGCAGCCAGCCAAATCTTAAAAGCCTTAACATAGAAGAACCAAATGGGCTTCATTTATGTCGTCCAAAGCTTAGGAAGCCCACTGAGGTATAGTTCTGGGGTTTTAGCCTTTTGGGCTTTAAGCCTCCATACTTGGCAGTTGGCAGTGAACCTCATCAATGGGGCTAGCCTCTTATATTATATATGTATACCTTGACGTCTATTGATTAATATTGGGCAACGCCCCCATTTCACTTCAAATCCTTCAATTTTCAGTGCCTTATAATCCATGATTAAAGTTATATATGCAGATTATGACCACGATATCAATTTTATACACAAAAGAACGCGATCATTGAGATGAAAAGGAGAAGACACGCCACCCACCTCTTAGACCAAGTTTCTGAATCTATTACATAATCTATAGAAGCAACTCTTTTTTCCCCCTTAATTTAAGGCAAAAAGGCTAAACCAATGTTAATCCTACAACTGCTTCCACCTTAAATAACAGGAACTCCATCTACCGACAAAAGTTTAAACTTAACCCTACAAGCACTATAAACTACAGTAACTGTGAATAGTTGTTAGCCGAGAATCTAATAACTACTAGCTCAAAATACCAAATGCTCGGCTAGCTGAGAGAACAAACACTAAGATTTTTTTACCCAAGTTCGACAATGGATACCAGCCCCCATTGGCGATGACAATGTTAAATAGAGATGCAGCTCATCGCCTGCGCTTTTTTGCAGATTTTGAATCGCTTCCTCGTGCCTTGGAGGAACTTGGTGATTTACGCTTGGCACTTTCCGTAGCCTTTGCTGAATCGGTCGAGTTCTCCTTCTCCTTCGTGCTCTCGCTTTCTTTCACCTTGGATGACCCAGCTTTAGACTTACCAGTACCGTTAGCATTGGATTTGCCACCACTCTTACCGGGCTTACTCTTTGAGTTGGAGGAAACCTTGGGGGTTTCTTGCTTCGACTTTGTCGAAGCTTTTGGTGTGACACTGGCATCATCCTTGGTTTTCGTAGACTTGGGTGTATCACCACTGCCCTCATTCTTGGATTTGTTGACTCCTTTTGAAGCAGCATCAACCGACTTACTACCACTTTTCCCAGTAGTATCCTTGGCTTTGGTAACATTGTCATTCTCGGATTTACTCGCACCCTTAGACCCATCTTTGGATTTGCCATCCACTTTTTTATCTTCCTTGGTTTTGCTACCAGACTTAGCAACAGCACCCTTCGATTTTGCAGACGAAGTTCCTCCACCCCTGGCCATACAAGTTACAATTTTCAGAAACCAAATAAAGACAAGAGACATCACGGTTTAATCTGAAAGAATTCAACAAACCTTTTTGGCGAAGCATCAGTCTTAGCCTTCTTGGAAGGGTGATCAGCTGCTTTCTCTCTCTTCTTTAGAGGTCTGATGACAGAAATCAAAACAAAGGAAAAAAGAAGATAAGGCCAAACAAGTATTTTGGAAATAAATAGACCAGAGGACCAACAAAGCCAACAAGCAAATACAAAGCTATTTCCCTTATAATACATAAATGGCTAAGTCAACCTAAAGACAACTTCTAGCATTCACCTAAACTTAGCACTGTTAAATAATAGATGTATCAACTTCAGCTGCGCAAAACAACCAAGGCGAATTTTCATCACGCAAGGCCAAATTATATGGAAACCATCTGGGGTTCAAAACAGGAATCACTTACGTTTCAGAAGAACTATCACGAGTTGGAAGATCAGTTGCTTCCTCCTGTTTCAATAAAAGAATTAACAGCCTAAGACATGAATCAAATTAAAACCGGTTAAAAATAAAGTTGACTAATGCCCACCTCATCTGACCCTAAATCTTCAATTATCTCCCACCTTTCTCTCTTAAGATTCAAAATTTCTTCATCGCCATCATTATAATGCACCTATAGACAAATGAAAATGAAGAAATTTTTTTTGATATTCTAGCCAGAACAGTTACGGCAAAAGCCTATGGTGACATGGACAAAGTCAAACATAAAATTGAAACATGTATCTTATTCATGCGTCACCTTGTGCTTCTTTCTAGCGGAATCAAAGGACTCAATGAAACCTTCATAAAACCTGCAAAAATTTGACATCCATAAGGGGAAAACGATAACAACAATAAAGTGTCACATAAAGAAAATCTCCTACATATGTGCATTTACATGATTGAGTTCATTGAGCAAAAAGTCCGTCAAGGCAAAGGTACAATAAATCCAACAAAACAAAATTGATTTTGGATGTAGAACGAAGAAGCTATTCCAGGAAAAGTTTCAGAGAGCAAGTTACAAATATAGAACCTAAGGGACTTGGAATGCAAGATAAAATAGTAAAATGAGATTTCAAGGTTTGCCAGAGAATATCACCTTCTCTGAGAGTTATACAAAAGAAAAACAAAAATAAATAAAAATATATGCACTTACGCCTTGTCTTTCGGCCACCAGACTTGCACCTTTAGGCCAATCAGATTCTCACCATATTCTAACGAACCAGATGCCTAACAAAGAATCAATATGAAAAATGAATGAGGTGTCTACAGAAAAAGCATATATTATGTCATTACGTTTAAATGTGTCCAATTTGCACATATATGGGCACTGTAAATATTAAAGATTTATGTAGACAGAATCATTCAAGCTTACACCCTCCAAAAACTTTCCAAAATAATGCAAAATAAAAGGCAATTAGCTATGATCTCAAGAAAAAGGAAAAAGCATGCAATGGTGCTACAACATAAATTAGTATTTGGTACCAGTTTTAAGGAGTAATGACAGCAATGCAGGACTGTTGTTCCAAGTAAACACAAAACTTGAACTTGTAGGAAAACAAACCAATGTGGAGATTAAAGTCCTCAAAGAGGGTTAAAAGCAGCCTTGTTACAACATGCATCGTCTCAAAAAGACAGAAATTTGAGCAACAAACAAAAAGGGAAGAGCTGCTAGAAAGTAAGAAGGCAAGTAATATGAAGAATAGAAAGAGAGAAAATTTAAAAGAAAAAAAAACAAATATAAGAAAATGGGTAAAAAATGCTTATAGAAAAGCCAAAAGTGCATCCAGATAAACAGCGCTAATATGGATGGCAATATTAACATGAGGATTTAGAAGACAGCCAAAAAAAAGATAAAATGGTTTGTGAATAACAAGATGACTGCCAAGGTGCGAATGAAGAATCTATTAAGAGTTCAAACAATAAAGAAACACCTAAAATGCCTGCTTTCCCTAAAATCCAACCTAAAGGACACTGCAATACACCACCATAAAAATATCATCTTGAAAGATGAGAAACAATACATAAAAGTTAATGACAAACGCAACCTCAAGACTCTTATATCTAGATACTTACTTTTTCTTTAATAAAGCTATGCTTTCTCTTGGAACTTGGCTTTGGGGTCTCCTCCACACGAGAATCTTCTTTATTTGGCTTCACTGACTTTGGTGAAGAAACCATTTCCTAAATAAATAATAAGGTGACAATGATTTCCTTGACTAAAGGATCTAGAACAGCTAAATAAATCAATTATAAGCTTAAAATAAATAAAGTCAATAAAATAGCTAAATTAAAACTAAAATGCAAGCACCTCATCATCATTTTTTGTCGAAGTTTTTGTCCCATCCTTCTCAGCAACAGGTTTCCCCCGAGCTCGACTTTTCTTATCCTCCAATTGCTTTGAAGAGGATCCATCTGCATTGTTACTGCTAGCATCTACCTTCTTTGATGCAGGCTTCAGTGACTTTGCTTCTGAATCACTCGCAGTGCCACTTTCTTTCTTAGTTTCATCTACATTAGCGGGCACATTATCTTCATTGGAAACGACAGTAGCAACCTTTTTTCCAGAACGTCTATTTGTTTTTGCTTCTGAATCACTCGCAGTGCCACTTTCTTTCTTAGTTTCATCTACATTAGCAGGCACATTATCTTCATTGGAAACGACAGTAGCAACCTTTTTTCCAGAACGTCTGTTTGTTTTTGCTTCTGAATCACTCGCAGTGCCACTTTCTTTCTTAGTTTCATCTACATTAGCGGGCACATTATCTTCATTGGAAACGACAGTAGCAACCTTTTTTCCAGAACGTCTGTTTGTTTTTGCTTCTGAATCACGTGTCCCTTCAGATGACTTCTTAGAGACTTCTTTAACAGAAGCTGCAGTATCTTTCCTTTTTGACCGTGCAGCCCTTTTGGACTGAACATCCTCAGGTATAGTCCCACTTGCAGTTGGGGAAGCAACTGCAGTCGATTCATCCTCAGTTGCTTTTAAAGAGGAAGGCTGAACATCAGTCTCTTTTTTATTTTCCGATGATACATCTGCATCCTCAGTCGCTTTTGGTGAGGAAGGCTGTACATCAGTCTCACCTTTATTTTCTGAAGATTTAGCCCACCCATCAAGAGATGGGTCCTCACTAGGTGCACCAGCATCATCCTTCTTGTCATTTTTATGGTCTGTTAAAGTCTCAGCTTCCTTCTCATCAACATGAGAGCTATTAGAAGGTTCTGCTGATTTCAAATCAGATTTCCTCCCTTCTTCCTGGGCACTTTGCTCTGACTTAGAATCGGAATCAGCCAATTTCTCAGTTTCCAATCTATCAGGTTCAGCAACGGTAGATGTATCAGCATTTTTGGACTTATCAGCAAGGTGGTCATCCTCTTGCTTGTCATCCTCTTGCTTGTCATCCTCTTGCTCGTCATCCTTTTGCTTGGCATCCTCTTGCTTGGCATCCTCTTGCTTCTCATCCTCTTGCTTCTCATCTCCTTGCTTCTTCAAAGGCGCTGAAGCAGCTAATGAGTCATCTTCAGCAGTTTGCAGAATGCCATTGCTAACAACTGACTTTGAAGATTTGACATTTGCATGATCAACTTGTTCATCTGAAGCTGCTGCTTTAGGTGGCTCTTTATCCTCCTGGCATAAAGTTTCAAGGTTTATCAATGACTAAGTTCAAGCATTGAGATAAATAGCAACAAAACTTTTATACAATTAAAAAAAAAAAAGGAAGCACTTCAAGATATCCCTATGCACACACAGACCAATTGGTAATTGACAATCAGTCAATAGTATGTTAAAACAAATACATGCCTGGGCTGCATCGCTCAAAGATGCCTCAGCTTGTTTGCTCTCATCATCCTACAGAAAATAAAACCAAAAAAGAAATATTCAGGATACTAAATCGATTCTGTGTTCCCTATAAAGATATCAGAAAGATGTCAGAACAAGGAAAAAAGGTTCCCAGATTTTTAAGTACATCCTAAACTAAAGAATTGAAAATTGTAAAACAAAAAGACCAATTACACAGCATCCACTGCACAAAATGACTAAATAGTTGCCCTCACACAAGAACAGATAAAATGAGATAATTACCACATGTTTATCAGTAGCAGCATCATTCTGCTCAACAGCAACAGGTGTCACTTGGCATATGGAAGCAACTACACTACTATAATCATCAAAAGAATTGCCCAAGCTTTCTACAGCTTGTTTCAAGTAAGGTTTCAGCTTTGATGCACAGTCTTCAAGCACTCTTTCTGCTAACCTCCGAGCAATAGGAAGAACTTCCTGAGATAAAATAAAAGCACTACGTGAATTGACTAATCTTAAAGGGGAAAAAAAGTAGAATGTACAAAGCTACTCATGATAACAGACCTCATTATCCTTCTTTACACTAGCTAAGACTGGGGAGAGTAGCTCCACAGAGACGTCTTCGCTTTCTTCTAATACAAGGGTCATAATAGTTAACATTGATGTAAAGACACCCTCTGCATGATAATCCCTGGAAAACAAACAAAAAAGAACCATTAGGAAAATAACAATTTGTAATAAATGCTCTGCATAGCATGACAAACCTCTTTTTTTAAAAAAAAAAAAAAGATTGAAAAAATTTGTTTGCTCTACTAAAGTAGACTAATAGAAGGATGACAACAAGAACTGAGACATAATGCGATTACGAACAGGACAAAGCATCACAAAAGCTACCGGAAGGAAGAGATACAGATTTCTGCAAAGGGCAGTTTGATTAGCTGGAACTGTAGAAGTGGAAATTTAATTCATAAACCACTGGCATTCCCACTGCCAATCCAATCTAACATAGGAACTGAGACGTTTAAAGCTTTAAGTTCCAAAAACTCAAGAGAGCTCATAATCAATTTAAACTCTACTTAAAATTCCACAGCAGTCACAGTCAACCCTTAATATATGAAACTAGTTTCTGACATAGCATATTTTCATGCCAAGACAAACAACCAAAACAGCATTTCCGAAGTAATAATCATTTTTCAGATATTGAAAACTTAATCAGTAAGACAGATTTCACAATGTAGGAAATAATAGCCAAAATTTATGTTGCCGAATATATGTCAACAATAATGCAGCTCTCCAATTAAGAAGTCAGTTTGTACCTAATTGCCTTAAGGAAATGCTGAAACATTTCAATGATGAGTGCATCACATTCAAGATCCAACATCACCACACATGATCTAACTTTGGCAACAGTTTCAAGAATAGAGGTCCTCTTAATGAATGAACGGCTTGACTTATCAGACAAATTTTCGAACGAGGAGACAATCAGTTGAAAGACTTCCTGCATGCACATAAATAGATATTAAAGACTTTGAATGCAGAAAATGGTCTCAAAATGACCATGGAATCTGCAAAGCAGCTAAAACAATGGCTTGAAGTACCTTCATTTGGTCATCATCATAAGGAGCCTCTGGTGCAGTTATCCTTGTTATCTCACTGATGCAAGAAGCCACTGCAACTTTGACATCATCATCAGGATGTCTGAAAAGTTTCTCCGCAACCAATGCTTTAAGCGATGGAGAGAGTGCATTTTGCATTGATTGGCTCGGTGATTGTTCCACCCTTGCAAGACAGCTCTCAACTTGCTACATTCACACGGAAAACAATATATGATCATAATCAATGTACAGGGATCCATTTAAAAGCACTAGTAAAGACAACAACTGCTATTCTCGTCATCATCATATAGAACACTATCAAGGTGAAATTGCACTTCTCTGCATGATAAGCAATTGTCGTTGAATTCAGTAACTCTCTTACTTATTAAAACCAAAACTAATATAAAGATTTCTCATTTTCCCAGCTTCATCCCTCTACAGAAACAGACAACCGATTACGATCTATGTTTTTTTATGCAATAAGAACACAATCTAACGTGCCCAACCGATCCTTATTTTGGATATAATATCTAATCATGCCCTCCTCATTAGGAAGTTTTACATGATACAACTCATTCTCGCGTGCCTTCCTTATTAGGAACTTTTACACGATACAACTCGTTCTCTCATGTGCCTTCCTTATTAGGAACTTCTACACAATACAACTCATTCTCTCACGTGCCTTCCTAAATAGGTATTTTTGACACAGAATTTCTTCATGATTTCCATATTAACAAATCAGACATAAAAAATTTAACCTTGTGCATTAGAAATTAATCGTGAAATAATAGCCCGTGAGTAATTAACTAAAAAGACTCAAGGATAACATTTATTATACTAGTTCCTCAGATTTCAAAAACATAAAGCCTGATAAGGGATTCCTTTTAAGAAGAATCAAAACCGTTTTGCCGCGTAAAGACAAGGGAAGCGCACGTATATGCACTCTCACTCACTTAGGTGCCGCTCGCGCGCATTTTTGAAATTGAAAGAAATTCAAAACTACAAAGCATACAAAACTTCATAGTTCATAGCATTCCATTCAAATATTTGCTACTACATAACATTTGCATTCAGAAAAACGGTTGAAACTCTAGCATTGAAAAAATACTAAAGCAAAGCCCTTTAGAAAATTCAAAACCATGCAGGTATTAAAATGACTAAAGGAAAGAGAGATAACCGACAATAGTAGAATGTTGAAAAATATCCATGAACATAAAATTACTCTAGAAACTAGAAATGCTTCAAGGTTATAAGTTATAACAGTAATGACAGAAACCGAATGAAAGACATAGAAAACAATAAACTTTATAACAAAGGTAAAAGTAGATCAAGATAGCAGGAACGAAACAAACATTAACAGCAGGAATAAATAATGAACCAGACAACAAAATGATGGAACACATGCAGAACAAAAGCACATAAACCAAAAAAAATATATGCATACATAAATGATGGAATGAAGTTTACTGTAAAACGAATTAAAGGGAAAGAGAGGAAGGAGTAAAAATTAGGGCTTTACGTCGAGAAGAGGGATTAGCTCATCAACTGACGAAGGAGGTTCAACGAGCCTGTTCCCAGCCTCCATTAGCATCAGCTCCAGCTCTTTATCAGATGCCGCCATAGCCTTTGTCTCTCTATGAACAGAATTATTTTATGTACCTAAATATACAGGAACAGATCTTTTCAAAATCTGAGTCTAAAGGCCTCGATTTCACACCATTGAAACCATAAAAACTCAAACGAAAACCACAAATCAAAAAGACGACACAGCAGATTCAGTTAGAGAAAGGGGATTTACTCGAGAGTGAGACTGAGAAAAGTTAGGGTTTTCGTTTTTCTTCTTTTTTTTTTTTAGAGAGAAAGTGATGAGTGAACTTTTTTTTTTTTCTTTTTTCCTTTTTGGTGAATAAAAACCTTTTGCAGATATGAATACTGTAAAACTAAAATATAAAACAAATATAATATTAAATAAGTATATTTTTTCTTTATATAATGATGCAAATATTAAATTATACTAAATAAATAAAATAAAATAAAGGTTTGTTTGGTTTTCTACTTTTCTTTTTCTCCTCACAATGACAAAACTTACTCCTTCAGGGTTTCTGATCGGACTTTTTTTAAAAAAAAAAATTTAATTTTGTGTTTTTTGTGCTCCTTTTAAAGGAGAATCCAGCGAGGATGTGCTCGGATTCCGCCGTGCTTATGAATTGCAGTTAAATTGCACGCTTTAAATCCACCTTTGGATTTTCAGTATGTGGGGACCACGTGGGGTATTTTGGACCGCCTGATTTATTATTTCTTACTGTCTTTCCATTTTTTATTTAGACGAAATGACACTTTTGCCCAAACGCAAATTTAGTAGAATTTTTGTTTTTTCGTTATGTGAAATGATTTTCCGTTTAATGGAAACTCATCTTAAATTTTTAACCAATATATATATATATATATATATATTTGGGGTTTTGTGATTAGGATTTTTTTTTTGGTGTGATTATGATACTTAAAATCTGAATAAATATGTTTGTTCACTTTTTCATTTTTAATAGTATATATACGAAAAAGAATTAAGTTTTTCTTGATACAGGAAAAAAATTAAGTAACATTGCTAGGTATAAAAGATAAAAATATAATTTCATACATTGGTCCAATTCCTAACTTTCATCAATGAGTATAAAGATAAATATGAATACATATGTATTTTCACCATATTTTAAAATCGTATGTGAAATTTAAAAACTATAGTCTATATGTGCATCACTCAATTTCAAGAAATAATTATAAATTTTAATATTCGAGTATTAATAATAATTTATATTATTTATATATGTCATTTTTTATATTGTATCTAGAAATCTCTAAATTAAAAGCGTATATAATTCGTGCATAATAGTATGCCATATGGAAAAACTATTAATAATAGTTGCCAGTTGTTAGGGAAAAATTTTGGACCTATATAAACAGGCGATTGTCTATGCACCAAGACCTAATTACCTTCCCCACTTAATATTCTTTTATTTCTCTTTCTCGTTTTTTTCGTATTTGGGATTGTTTCACGGCGGACGGACGGATCCGGTGGTCCGTGATTGTTCAAAACTAGGATCTGGAAGCTGCAAAGAAAGAAAGTCATAACCGTTTAGAGCATCGGTAGTCTTTTCGCTTTAATGTTCGTTTCTACGTCGTCTGTTAAGGCTTTCTTTACTAGGTTTGAATCATCATCAAAAGTTTCATCAACATTTTTAAAATGAGAAAAAGTAAGTAATATTTTAACCATTAAACGTTTTAAATTTTCCATCTTGTTTTAGTTCGAATTTATCATTTTTTTTCAAATTAAAAATAAGTGAGTCTAAATATTGTTTGAGAAGTGGAAATTTTTCATAATTTTACTGTTTAAATGTTAGAACAATATCTTTAAATCCCTTATTTTGGTGTGAATTCATCTTGCATCATTGCATATAGGGGAAGTCAAATTGAGTCAAGGGTATTTATGGAAATTGCTCCACTGAGGAAGAAAATAAACTTAAAATTCTTAAAATGGATGCCATATATATAATAATTAAATTAAATTGGCAGTGTTATTTACCTTTTAAATGTAAATAGCTCTTTTACATTTCTACCCCGCCTGAGATTCTATTATTATAGTATTTTAATTTTTTATAATATTTTGAAAATGGTTAGTATTGGATTTACTTGGCAAATTTGATTGATTAATGTGATGAAATCCGTGCGATTCTCGTGAATGGCATGATGTGGTTCCACGCATGAGATGCATCTTAAAAAGAATTCTAAAATGAAAAGAAAATATAACTCTCCCGAAAAAGAAAAAAAAATGGTAGGTCAAACGACTTCCCATAAATCTATTTGTTCCCTTTTTTTTTTTATTCCTATCCACTCTTGTGTTTTTTTTTTTTCTTCTTACCTTTTATATTTAGTGGTTTAATTATTATGATTTATTTATTTATATTTAGGTCATTTTTTCCTTTTAAAAAATTACTCTATTTTAAAATATCTAGAAAGTGATGATTTATCTGCAACTTTTTCCCAATTAGAGAATAGATATTCCATGTGGGGGAAAAAAAAGAGAGAGAGAATAGATATTCCAATGTTGAGCTATAATACGGATATATACATTGTACAATCATGAAAAATCTAGCGAGAAAGAGCCATAATTAAAGGAAATCTTCAATGAATTGAATTTAAAGCTTTTAAATATTGGGGGTAGAAATGTAGACAATCATTGGTATACAAAAGGTAATAACAATGTCAATTTAATTTAATTATTATACTATATGGCATCGTTTTTAAGTCTATTTATATTATTTTCTTCATCATTGGATTTATTAGCCATAAAATTCCTTTTAACCAATTTGTTAGTATTTCTTTTTTCAAAGGAATTACCAATTTTGACTTATCTTCATGCAAAGATTCATAATTGGCATATCAATGTCAACACCAGTAATAAGGAATTTAAGTTTATTTGTTTTCACATGTAAATTCATGAATTTTGCTATTTTCCAAAAAGATACTCCTATGCATAGTACCAACAACACCAATATCGGTTAATATAATTCGTTGTTAATAGAATCTAAAATCAATATTATATATTACAAAAATTAGTCTTAGGATGCTCAAAAATTTTATCACTTCCCCCAATAACAAGGAAAAGCCATTTTATTATCGAAAAAAGAAAAAATAAAAAGCATCAACAGAAAATACTTAAAATACAATAAGTAATAAAAAAACTATAAAAGCGTTACTTATTATTATACTTATTATAATATTAAATTAACTTTTAATGAAAACTTTGATCTTTTTTTTATACATTAACTTAATGAGGTGCTATATTATTTTGTATTAAACAATGATACCTTTAGAGGTGTTGAATTTAATATACATGAATTAAATAGTCATATTTCAACATTTCAAATTTTTTTTAACATTTTACTAAAGCCTCAAGTTCCTTTGACAATGTTTGGAACTAGGGTCTTGTAATTTATAAATAGAGAAAATATGTATTAAAGGAGACTCTTTTTGGTCCGAGTCGTGACTTAATTTTAAATTAATCATGACCAAAATGATAAAAGAATAAGAAATTTGTAAAAAAATAATATATATATTTACATGATAATTAATTTGCAACATGCCATAACAAATCTTGAAATAGTGGAAAATAAGAGGTCTCTTAAAAGTTAAAAATGATATTCTTACTGACAAGCAGTTTGTTGGAATAAATAATATAACTCCAATTATCTTCAGAACTGGAACAGCCATTGTTGCAATTCTTTAGATGGCTTTGGCAGTAAGTCCAAGTGCCAATGTTGGAACCTGGCAGTGGCATTCAGCTATTTAACAAGACAAAATATTTTTGTAACGGCTGATTTTGGCGTCAAAAATAAAAAAATAAAATGGCGTTATCATTATATATTAAGCACATGACCAAAAGGCTTTGTGGACCTCATCTTACATGCTACTATAGTATGACAAAAGTGAAAAAACCGTCGTTCTGGTTTTGTTTTTTTTTTGTTTTTGTTTTTTTTTGTTTTTTTTTTCTCTCTCTCTCCGTTGCTGTTGCTGCTGGTGGTAATTGGTAAGAAGAAGAAAAGTGGCTGCCACGCTGATTAGTCGGTTAGGACATTTCTTTTTAAGAAACTTAAGGCTAATTGGTAGATTAAGGGCAATATGTTTTCGAACCGGTTTAGTTTAGAATAAAATCTTTTAATATGGTTTTATTATAATGGTAAACCATTTTCGATGATGATTTCTTCATTAACAAGAGTTGATGATTTCGGCGAAAGACATGAGTTTTAGCAACATTATTGTGGAGGGTGATGCTTTGACAATCATTCGAAAGGTAACTACTTCAACCATGGATCTTTCCCCTATCGGTCCATACATTGCCGAGATCGAACTCCTTAGTTCTTTGTTTTCATCTTGTTCTTTCTCTCATGTTCTTAGAGATGGCAATGCTACTGCCCATGCTTTAGCTAGCCTAGGTTCTTCTTTATTAGAAGATGAAGTTTGGATAGAGGAAGTTCCTAATTAAATTATAGAGGTGCTCCAAAAGGATTGTAATATTTTATCAGCTTAATGAAATCTACAATTATTTTCTTTTCAAAAAAAGAGTTGAATAAGTAAAGTTGTTTTTATAATGGTTTTCTTGATTCATAAATTGGAGGTCTCTTAAAAGTTAAAACTTAAAAGTAATATTCTAAGACTTAAGAGACCTCCTATTTGAACTCAATATTGTAAGAATATTACTTTTAAGTTTTAGGAGACCTCTTATTTTCCACTATTTCAAGATTTATTATAAAAACAACTTTGTGGACTACATATGCAGGGATTAAGGGTTGATATGTGTTATTTAGGGAATAGTTTTGAGTTTTAAAAACAAAACTAATTCTGAAAATGGATATATGTCAACTTCTCAACCCGCTTGTAGAGTCCAAAATTTCACCGTTAGTGTATCAAATAATTATACTTGAGAAGAATAAGTACCAAATTATTTTTGTTTAGAGTCAAGTCGACCCATCATTATAAGAGTAAAGCACTCATATCTAAAGATGATTTTCTCTAATTATATGACTCGAATTCAAGAACTTACTAGATAAATAAATATCAAACATCTTAGAAAAATATAAATATCAAATAACTTGAACCAACCGATCATTGGTCTATGACTATCACATACATACATATATATATATATATATATATATAAATAAAATTTTAATAATTATCCTACAAATTAAAATCTCTACAAAAATCTGTATTGGACAAAGCTGGATTGGGTTAGAATGTGATACGTTATTGAATTGAACATACACTTTTTAGCCCAAATTTTGATGAAGTCAAAATCCAAACCCAAACCCAAATCTAGCCCAACAATCGCACATTGCCAAGTTTCCTCGAGACCCCATTTTACCCGAAGGAAACGTTGGAACTGAACTTTTCTTTCTCAAGTCAAACACCAACCAAAACCCTCCACCTCACCATACGTCCACATGTCTGAATCATATTGGACTAAATCATGTCACTCCGACGTGTAATGGAATGCTGCCAGTTTCCTTTTCTTTTCTTCCGGACTTTCCCTGCCTCTCCAAAAACACGATCCTCTCCATCTCTTCCCAGATCCGATTAAAGCCCTCCAAACAACCGTTCGATCTGAAAATTTAAAACATTTCCTCCACCGTGGCGTCGTCGGGACCGCAAGCCCTCTCTCGCAGAAAGCCTTCTCCGTCGTCAGAAACACCGTCGTCGTCAAGTTCAGGTGCGAGCAGAGTAGAGCGAAGAGAACAATCTAGAAAGACTCCGAAGGTCGATTATCCATTTTGGCAACAGAATTGGTTCATCGGATTACTATTCTTGATGGCGATTGGATTCTTTAGTCTCGCTCTCTTCCTCCTCCTCGGTCTCGATTTGGATCAAGGTTCCTCCGCCTCCGCCGCTTCCTCCTCCTCCTCCTCCTCCCAAAACGTTGAGGTTTTGAAATCACTTCCACTTGCTCCTTATATTTCCTCTTTGATTTTTCTCTAATTTCGTATATATTTATTAAATAAATGTACGAAACAGATTACATATGGGACGGTTCTGAAGCTGATGCACGAGAAAACAAAGTTTAGACTGCATTCACACGATGTGCCGTACGGGTCTGGAAGTGGACAGCAATCCGTTACTGGTTTTCCTAACGTTGATGACTCCAATAGCTACTGGGTACTCTCCCTAATCCTATCTCTCTCTGTAAATTCCGAATGTTAAATTGGATTTTGCTAATGTTTTGTTATCGTTCCTTTTTTGCTACATAAGTGCAATCAAAATTTATGCTTCATTGTTTGTGGATAATATTAATGAAATTTTTCAAGGAATGAATCATTTTTTGCTCTTTTCTATCACAAGGTTAACCTCTATGCTTCACTAAGAAGTCATATCGATGTGGTTCAAGAACATGCAAATTTTCCTTTGTTTTAGCAATTATTACTATATATTTGTACCTGCTAGTGTGTGTATTATTATTTTGTTCTACATGCTTTTCCTGATATATTCTTTATAATTATTGAAATAACTATGATAGTTCAATGCGAGTTTAGTGAAGTGTGTCCTTTTTACTACTTTTTGCAGTCAAATTTACATTTAATAGTACAATAAGTGTATGTTCATAATTCAATTAATATTTGGATTATGCGCTTGTAGATTGTTAGGCCTCAACTGGATACATCTGCTAAACAAGGAGACACCATTCCTAATGGGGCAATCATTAGGCTGCAGCACATGAGGACTAGGAAATGGCTGCATAGCCACTTGCATGCATCCCCAATATCAGGCAACCTAGAGGTCAGTATTTTTAACATGTTCACAGCTGGTCATAACTTTAATTCAATGGTTGACTCTGAAGATGGTATTCTTCAAAGTATTCAAGATTTTATTCTTGGATGTTAGAATCCCTTGGTGCTCGTCTACATTTAGATTGTAGCTTTTCAAAGTAGAGGCGCAAACTTCACTTTCTTAGGCATTCAAGACTTTGATTCTATTTTTATTCATATGGTGTTGGCTGGCTGTAGGTTAGCTGCTTTGGCGGAGAAACAGAATCTGATACTGGCGATCATTGGAGGTAAGGCATGGATTTTCCTTTTTCAATTTTATGTGGTTTTCTCTTTAGACTGGTGCTTCATTATCGGACAATCCTTTCTAGGCTTATTATTGAGGGAAGTGGGAAGACTTGGAAGCAAGATCAAAGGATTCGTCTTCAACATGTTGACACTGGTGGCTACCTGCATAGTCATGACAAGAAATACACCAGAATAGCTGGTGGACAGCAGGAGGTGAGAATAAAATTTTACAAATATTAAGTATGAAATCGACATGCCTTAGCTGATTCCATTATAAGAATGCCTTTTTGCTTATCTCATTGATATATATCATTTGAACTTTGAAGGAATATGTCTTTCATCATATCTTACAATGGTTAGGTTTGAAGTTTGCTATCATTTAATGTGAAAGCTTACTAAGCTAAGCTTTTTAGCATGATTCTCTGGTTATTATACTGTTAATGGTGAAGGCAGTTGGCTATTATGTATACTTCTGAAGTATTGTTGGCTTTGTTACTTGTTAGTATAGATGTTAATGCCCTCTGCCCTACTTGTTTAGGTCTGTGGTGTTCGAGAAAAGCGAGCAGATAATGTTTGGTTGGCAGCAGAGGGCGTGTATCTCCCCATTACTGATACTGGAAGCAAGAGTAGCATATAGACATTTAACAGATCACTACTTTGTAAAAGCAGGTGCATGGGTTTTGGATTTGTTGGTAGCCGGTGCCTGTTTCCTTATAGTTGTAGCCATTTTACCAAATCAAGTAGCATCTTCTGCAGAACAGCTATATCTGCTAAATACTATGTTATGAATGCTTATGTACCTTAAGATCGATATACTAATCAAATATAGCCTCTTGTAATGATTAATGAGTTCTATTTTTTAACCATAAAGTGACTAGATTTCCTCTTTTTACCCCTTCATTAAGTAACAATAAGTATGTTTAACTGTCGAAGGTCTCTAGAATTGCTAGTTCATGAACGTGTCATTAGTAAGTATGTTTATCTCCCCTGTTTTTCTGGGTTGTCCGACTCGAGTCATGACTCGACATGAGGACAGACACTGTGATGCCCAAGCCCAACCCTTTCGAATGGCATGTTTCACTGGAATCATTGAGTCTCCAGCTATCTCTAAGCTCAAATGGACAAAGGAATGATGATGGCTATCAATATGCTTCTTTTTCTGGTAAACATGACTCCATGAGGCATGAGTGAAGCAATGTCAATAAGCTGCGTTTCTGTTGTGTCTGTTTGTCCAAACGCTGTTGGGCAGAAGCAAACCAGGAAAATGGAACCAGCGTTGCGTTGACATATACTTCTTGAATTGGGCCTGTCTCACGAAACTCCGAAGTCCAACCCATAACAGACAAATTCATGTGTCGGGTTCGGGTCATCTGGATTTCCATTTTCCACTCATTTTTCTCTTTAAATAAAAAAGGAGCTTTTTTCCCTTTGCGTTCTATTTTTTAGACCAAATGTCTTATACTTTTTTTAGGGAGAAGATAAATAGAAATTTGGTCCTAAGAATGGTATGAGTAGTGGTCAGTCGTCCCCGTCCCATGTGTATAAAGTCTCATTTTTATAAAGCTTTGTCGTGTGAAAGATTAGATGCCTATGAATAAATAAAAAATAAATAGAGTAATGTTCCATGGTATTTGCTTGTTTGGTTAAGGATTAGTCTTATATATTGGTGACAAGATACTCTTTGGCATTTGCAATTTGATCAATTCTTTCTCCATTTCTTTTTCTTTCTTAATTTCATAAATAAATAACTTTTGACACCTTTAAAAAAATGTGTGCATATCACTAATAATAGAGTTGAGATGTGGTCCTTCCTATTGAGAATAAGAAAAGATGTATTGGGGGTATCTTTGATTGTGCCTCTTATTCTTTATTCTTAGCTTTTCTCTTTCTTTTTCAATAAAAAAATGTTGAAGAGAAATTTATGTTCCTACTTTGTGGGGGAAAAACAAATGTAAGATTTTTCTTTTCTTTTTTCCCCCAAAACAAACAACCCATGTTGAAGCTTGAAATCAGAACATGTCATTGCCAGTAGAAGTTCCAGGAGTTTTTGTTCCCCTGTTCCTGTTGTTTGAATGTGTACAAAAATGAGCCAACGAAGTTTTTCAAATACATGAATTGAAGAAAATAAGAATTGGATTGTTAAAAGGAAAAAAAACCCGAAAAAGAAACAAAAGTGAACTGTGTTTTAGTGAAGGGATAAAAATGGAAACTTCAGCCCAACTTAAAATGAATTATTGGGCTGATAGTGTGGCCCACAAACAAAGGACAATTGCCCCGCCTGCTTTTTTTTCTACATGCCCACCCACCAAACGTGGATATTTGATCCATCCAAACAGCTGAATTTACTTTTCTTGATTTAGCTTTGCCAGTTAAAAAAGGATTGGTACTACTTTGTTTTAATCATCGTTTATTTTAAGGGGATTGCTAAATACCGTCCTATTTTTGCTATTTATCGTCCTACTTTTTACATTTTTACCTTTAGTCTTTGTCACTTTTACACTTTTGCCCTTAGCCACGGCAGAGCCTCCCCACTAGGGCGGCTTGAGCCATGGTAAGCCGCCCTCCTGGGGTGTCACGTGTCATCAGCCTTAAATTTCCTTATAAATTACATTTTTTTTTAAATCGTCATCAAAATACGGCACGTTATCGTCCATTTTTCTTAAATCGTCATCAAAATACAGCACGTTAACGCTATTCTATGTTCGTGATAGTTTCAAGATTTCAGAGGATTTGAAATCTTAAAAAATGAAGCAAAGGGTAAAAGTGTAAAAAATGGGACGGTGAATAGCAAAAATATGGCGGTATTTAGCAATTCAGTTATTTTAATTTTGGGTGAAAAATGACTCCAACATTTTTCTTTTAGCATAAATCTCTAATTTCCGGTACTCTTATAATGGACACAATTCATCCAAAAGTTAAATTATGTTAAATTTCTAACTAGAAATTTCTTTAAATATCTATTCTCTTCTTTTACCAGACATATCCTATTTTGCTATAACATTAGCAGTCATCTATAATCACTTAATCAAATCATATTCAACGCGATAATTTTCTGTGGAGATTATATACCAAGAATTCCATCTCCATCTAATC
>AWWV01013420.1:0-40172 GCA_001974805.1 Corchorus capsularis | reverse complement strand
AATATGAATTTTAAGTGTGGGGGGGAGGGGGGTTGAATACTTGATAAAGGTGAATACTTGATAATTGAATCATATGTTAGTTATTGTTTGCATTAGATTTTAGGATTTGATTGTTTTTGGATTGATCTTTTATTTCCTCAATTTTTAAAAAATTAAACAAAAAATTGATTTTGATGAATAAAATTTCGAAATTTTCAAACTTTTGAATTTCATGCATATATTGAGTGATTGTTTTGATTATGATTGATGGATGCTTATAATTTTAAAATGTTTATTCATTGATTGATTTATAGCATGTTGTTTGATTTCTTAGAAATAGGTATAATTGAAGTTTGTGATATGAGATTATTCATTCATTGCTTTTATGACTATCTATTTCTAGAACTTGTGTTGAATCTTGATTGAAATTACAATTTTGAAAGTATGTCATGGATATGTCAAGAATAAGTGTGGGGGACTATTTATATAAAGGGTAGTCATAAAAAAATTGTTTAAAAGAAGTGCTTTCATGAAAGAGAAGAAAAGGTATTTCTGATCTTTCCATAGTTGTCACTCTTTAAAAACAAACTGGCGTTAGTAACCCTGAAAGAGGATCAGAGGCATGGAATTACGGAAGTATTGTCCCTCTGAAAAGAGAGAGAGAGAGAGAGAGAGAGAGAGAGAGAGAGAGAGAGAGAGAGAGAGAGAGTGTGTGTGTGTTGAAATTAATGAAATTTTTCGGTTTGTTTTGTTTGTTTATTTATAACTACATCGGCGTGTCAGAGAGAGAAGAGAGTTTATTTTTTTTCTTTTTCATTTTTTCCTTTTTGAGGTAAGGAAAGAGTCAAAAAAAAAAAACACAGTAAATAGCTAACGGCTGTTTGGATAGCTTTATTTTTCTGTTTGGATCAAATTTTCCATTTCAGAAAAAACGTTTTAAGCTCCTCTTTCTGTGGCAAAAAAAAAAAAAAAAAGCTCCTCTTTCTTTTTTATTTTATTTTATACTATATATTGCAATCAAGTTGTTAGCTTAATTACCTGAATTATGAAATACTGAATCTCACAGAATATGTATTTAGCTTATTTGTTTGTTTTAGATTTTTTTTTTTTAAATTCTCATAAAAAAGGCATAGAGATATTTATTAGGTTTGATTGTATGTAATGAGATTTCCATTGCATCCTGAAAAAAAGAAAAAAAAAATACGGATATCAAGTTTTATTTTTTATTTTTATCAATAAGGATGCAATATATGAAAAACTAAGTTTTAGATCGAAATACAATTTATCAAGTTGCATCTTACCGTAGCAAATTTACAACAAAAGAAGGAGGTTGATCAAAAGTAATAAGGGCCTCCTTTAAATCAGTACAAGATAAATTACTGCCATGTCAGATAAGTGCATCAGTATAGTTATTTCCTTTCCTAAAAATATATTGAACCTTAACAACATCAAACAACTTTATTAATCACCTGCAAATATTTATCAAAGGTTTACACCTTAGATTAGAAAATTTGAGGCAGTAATAGATGTTACAACAACAGAAGCATCAAGCTTTATAATAAGCTTTTTAATATCAAGAGGGAGAGAGAGAGAGCAAGCTCAAGTTCATCTTTCGAAGCCCAACACTCAGCCATGAAGTCTGTAGTGTGGCCAAGGTGGCTTGATGTGCCACCAATACAATCACCAAGGTGATTTATAAGAAGATAACCTGCACCAGATTTACTAGGATTTCCAATTGAAGATCCATCACAAGTTTTATTATTAACCCTAATCACTCGTGAATTGGATATAAAGATTGTTTAAGATATTACGATAGTGATGATGTTAAATTTCATTCTTTATGTGCTCTAATCATGGATGTTCGAAAATTAATCAATATAAATTAGAAATGTTTGCCATCTCACATGTTGAGAGAAGGTAAATTTTGTAATTTTTGTGTAGATACATGACTTAAGGTTGATAATTGGATGAATGATAATGCTCAACTACTCTCAGAACCAATTGATGAAGTCAAGACTATATTTGTAACATATATGCTTAGGAAGTTGTCGTTTAAAGAGAATTCATAATTTCTGAACGGTATAGTTGTTTACATATATCAACTTTTTAATTTTACGATTTTTTATGTATATACTAATTACTTTAAGGCCAGAATGTTAAAATTTTAAAATCCTCTTTGAGAGAGTTTACGTTCTTACCGGATAGATTAATATTTTATAAACTTCTCAAAAGCTATGTTTTGCTATATAAAGGATTTGGATGGGGTGACATGACAAACCAAACACATCCCTTCAACTTATATTCACCCAAACAAACAAAAAAAATTATCTTTTGTTCTTTTATCAATAAAGAATAAAAGAAAAAGAAAAGAAAAATAAAAAGGAAAACTATTTCAAGGAAAACGATAAAGGAAAAGAAGGAATGGGGAGGCTTAGGAAAGAAGCCATATAGTAGTAGTATATTGATTTTTCTGGAAAAGAGATTAAAGAAGGGGGTGGAGAAACGTGCAAACGAGAAATAATATAGAGTGCATAATAACAGATGATACCAAACAATAATGCCCCTCCCTTTGCCATCCGTGCCATCTTGATGATCATCAAAGAAGCTTCCTTTTGGGCTCCACTTAAATTTAAAGGCCCCACTCCATAGGGTCAACAAGTATGGACCAAAGTCAACCGAATTTTTATTGATTTGGGGGAACGTAAGTTACTACGTCAAGAAACAAGTGTATACAATAATTATACCGCTAGGACTCAGGGTTGATGAATAAGGACGTGTTTGGTAAAGTATATGCATTTCTTTTTCAAACCTTCGATCAACCCAATGAGGCAACGCCAAGGACCAAAGTCTGGTCTTCCTAAGTTTTGCCATGCCCCAAGGAGCCTAAAAAGACTACCCACCAAAGCTATGGGCCTAAAAATACTACCAAAAAATCTGATTATTATCATACAAAAGGCTATGGGCCGAAAATTCTTTTACTTTAAAGCATGAAACCATGATCCATGTTGTGTCCGGAAACATATATTTACTTGAAATTGACAAAAGAAAAGGCACAACAGTAAAGTACCTTCAGTGGTAGTGTATGCATTTAGCAGTTGAAGCAAAAATCTGACCTCAGTTCAGTTTGCCAGTTGAAACCTAGAGATTGACTAAAGTTAGGATCTTATTCCTCGTATTTACAACTCCACGAGGCCATACTAGTCATTTGCGACCATGACATCTATGGGAGAACTGCTCTCCAATTTCTTAATGCATAATCTATTCTGGGGCGGTAGGTCCTTAGCTGAAGGGGAGGTGTCAGCATCGACAATGATCGAGTCTTCCTCCTTGAAATCTCCTCGCAACACTCCCATTGCTACTTCATTCTCTACTAATTGCTGTATCACCCTCTTAACTGGCCTTGCTCCAAAGTTGGGGTCGAAACCCAGTGTCCCCAGAAGTTCAACGACTTCATCTGTGTAGTGCAGATCGATTTTCTTCTGTTTGAGTCTCTCTTTCAACCGCATCATCTGGAAACACATAGAATAAGAACAACTCAGATACTTAGCCACTAATATTCACCTCATAAAGATTCACCATTCATTTAAGTAAACATCATAAGAAGGAAATACTAAAGACTAGAGTCTAGAAAAGCTATTATGCAAAGGTTACTCACCTGTATCTCAACTATTTTACTGATTTCTTTGGAGTCCAGAGGCTGGAAGACTATATACTCGTCAATCCGGTTCATGAATTCTGGGCGGAATGTCTGTCTCGCCAAATCAACAACCTGTTTTTTCATCACATCATAAACAGCTTGCTTGCTATCATGTGTACTCTGGAGAGTTTCCAGGATGTGGTGAGAGCCAATATTTGAGGTCATTATTACTACACAATTTGTAAAACTAACAGTCCTTCCCTGAGAATCAGTTATCCTTCCATCGTCCAGCAATTGTAGCAAAATATTGAATACGTCATGATGAGCTTTCTCAATTTCATCAAAGAGAACTACAGAATAGGGCCTTCGACGAACAACTTCAGTGAGTTGTCCACCCTCTTCATAACCAACATATCCTGGTGGAGCCCCAACCAAGCGGGAGACTGCATGCTTTTCCATGTACTCACTCATGTCAATTCTGACAAGAGCATTCTCTGTATTGAAGAGGAAACCAGCTAAAGCCTTTGCAAGCTCAGTTTTTCCAACACCAGTAGGGCCCATGAACATGAAACTAGCTATTGGCCTGTTTGGGTCAGACAATCCTGCCCTTGAGCGTCTGATTGCATCCGCTACTGATTTAACAGCAATATCTTGACCAATTACTCTCTTATGAAGTTCTGTTTCCAACAAGACCAGCTTGTCCCTTTCTGACTGTTGGAGGTTTGATAATGGTATGCCAGTCCATTTGCTAACAATTTCAGCGATATCCAGATCAGTAACCTCCTCACGGAGCAAGGATTTCCCAGACTTCTGGAACTCAGCAAGATTCTTTTCAGCCTCTTCTAACTGGCGTTGGAGGGACATCAAAGTTCCGTATTTGAGCTCAGCAGCACGATTTAGGTCATACTCACGCTCAGCAGCTTCCATTTCTAGATTAACTCTATCAATCTAGAAACATTAAACAAGATGAATCAAAACAATAAACAAATATGAGGCTTATTTAACAAGGCAATTCTAAAAGAATAAACAATTACGTCAAGAGAAAATTACCTCTTCTTTTATAGATCGGATCCGAGTCATGAGAGCTTTCTCATGATCCCACTGCTCAGATAATTCTTTTTGTTTCAGTTTGAGTGAGCTTAGATCGTTTTCTAATTTGTTTAACCTCTCTTTGGATGCTTTATCAGTATCATTTTTAAGGGATAGCTTTTCCATCTCCAACTTCATAATAGCTCTGTCTATCTCATCCAATTCAGTGGGCTTAGAAGTGATCTCCATTTTAAGCTTTGCAGCAGCTTCATCAACAAGGTCAATGGCTGAAAAAAGAAAAGAAAAGAATTTACGTTATATCCGTAAAGAAGCAAGTTTACCCATTGAATATCCATGAAGCAGTTAAGTTTACCCCTTTCATTGCTTACCTTTGTCAGGAAGAAAACGTTCTGTAATATAGCGGTCTGCAAGAACTGCTGCTGAAACAAGAGCACTGTCGGATATTTTGACACCATGATGTAGCTCATACCGTTCACGCAAACCTCTAAGTATAGATATTGCATCTTCAACAGATGGTTGACCACAATACACTTGCTGAAATCTACGCTCCAGCGCAGGATCCTTCTCAATATATTTCCTGTACTCATTCAATGTAGTAGCTCCTATGCATCGCAGCTCACCCCTCCCCAGCATTGGCTTTAACAAGTTCCCAGCATCCATTGCACCACTCATAGCCCCTAAACGATATAGGTAAAACTATCTTCAGCGATAGTCAAATGCATCATTATCACAAACTTTTTTTTAGCATTAAAAACCAAACCCAGGTGAAATCAAAATATAGAAACCCATCAGGAGGCTACTGAGATGATAAGTTTGACTAATGCATCCATCTGCAGTGTATTAGTCACATACTTACATCCATGTAGCATACATAAATTTGAAAAGGAAAACCATTATAAATTGTCAACAACGAAATTATATATTTTAAGCAAACAAAAGCAAAGCACAAACCTGCACCCACAACCGTGTGAATCTCATCAATGAATAAAATAATCTGCCCATTAGAAGCAGTAACTTCCTTCAGCACAGCTTTCAACCTTTCCTCAAAATCTCCGCGATACTTGGCACCAGCCAGTAAGGAACCCATGTCTAGAGAGATCAACTGAAGAAAACACAGAAACAATTGCAATTTTAATTGAACATTACCACTGAAGCTATTCCAACTAGAAAAACGAAACAGGCTTCTACCCGCTTAGTCAATGAAGAGCATCACATATCCAGACCCTGTATACCCCACTCCCCAAGATGCCCCTTAAGTTATTTCATAGACCTATATCTTTATCATTCAAGATTTGCCTCTGAAGTGTCCATGCACATTCAGAATGTTCCTATCTATTTCAAATGGATAAATTCTTTACTGAAATTCAGACCTTTCGGTTCAACAACGGTTCTGGAACATCTCCCCGTACAATCCTTTGAGCCAATCTGCAAAATAAGTGTAAACTTTTCAACATGAGAAAAATTTCATGCAGACCCATACGATCCAATACACTTGAAAATTATCTCATTTAAAATCCATTTACTAGTAACTTGACTAGCATCTCATTTACTAGTAAATTGACTCAAAGAAAATTATCTCATTTAAAATCCATCAAATCATTAAATTAATACATATCAAGAATTACCAAGAGGACTCAAAACACCTGAAAAACATACCCTTCAGCAATTGCTGTTTTCCCCACACCAGGCTCACCAATTATAACAGGGTTATTTTTGGTTCGCCTTGACAATATCTGGATACACCGCCTTATTTCATCATCGCGGCCAATAACAGGATCAAGTTTGCCACGCCTAGCAAGCTCAGTTAAGTCATTGCCATATTTATCGAGCGCCTCATATCTACCTTCCGGATCTACGCATGTTAAGAAAGCAAGATATAAAATATGTAACCCAAGGACATGGTCTGATAAGTGAATAAAATCAAGTTGAGTTGGCTTGCAAGTATGTTTCACCACTGTCCCGATTGAACATGTATGTTGAATTTTTATTGAACACATGCAGCATGCAAAGTTGAGACTTAACTAGTTGGCATACCTATTTAAAATTTTCTCATTCCGTAAACTACAAGCTAAAAACCTATTAGATAAGTTCATAAAATTCAATCTTCACCATATTTAGGAGAACCACTATGCATCCTTCCCTTTTACAGAATAAGTTTCTTCTTTGCAGTTATTTCTGCAAAAATATAATACTAAATCAAAATAAATATACCGCAGATTGAATCCTACTTTGATCAGTTACACGCTGATTCCCACGAACAGCTTTAATGGCATCCTTCAAAGCCTGTTCACTGAGCTGGAGGTTCTTAAATAACTGCTGTCCAAACCTCGTATCTGAGGAAAATGCAAGGAGAAAATGCTCCACTGAAACAAAATTATCCCCCATCTCTTTCTTATGCTTCCGAGATTTGTCTAAAAGGGATCCAAGATGTGATCCAATTACAGGGTTACTTGTATCCATGACCTGCCACAAGGAAAAAATTTATCCTATCCTATATCAAACAAATCACACACAGAGTAAATATCGAACTAAATCATGACCAAACAGAATCTATGATCACATACTTTAGGCTGCTTTGCGATAAAGTCATCGGTGGCCTGCAGAACTGATGTGTTGTCAACCCCTGCTTTTGTGAAGATTCTTCTAGCTAATCCATCCTTTTGTTCTAAAAGGGCTTTCATTAAGTGTTCTGATTCCACCATTTGCTGTTTGCTATCCCTCGCTGCCTCAACGGCTCCAATAATACCCTCCCAGGCCATTTCAGTGTACTCTGTTTGATTGATCTAATGAGGAAATATCGAAGCACAAAACACAAGTTAATATGAGAATAAGAAAGGTAAAAACATGACCATAACATTTGGCAGAATTTCATTTAAGTTGGACACACAGAACACATATAATCAATGAAGCCAGAGTTCGATGGGTTCACTAGTGCTATGTAATTCGCAATCACCTTAACAAAACTAAGTGCATAAAAAGTTCATTTCGAAAATGTTAAGCAAATAAACACTCACTCAACCTTGAAGAATAATAATCCAAATGCCTAGCTAAAACCGTTTAAAATTAAAAATAGAAATCAAACAGTTCAGCTCAGCAAACTATCAAGGTTAAGTAAAGCCCGATATTATAACACGGATATTAATTAATAATTAAATTTAAAAATAACCTGGGCAGAGCTACTGGCAGCGGAGTAACGTGGAGCGGAAGAGTGGAAGCAGCGAGCGAGTGAGAAAACGCCGCCACCATTGGTCTCTGCTACTCTATCGAAATTCGGAGCAAGATAAGGTGAAGTTCGGGGATTCCGCAAAGTATAAGCGAAGGCTGAGATAGCGCGAGCGCGAGAAAGGCTGGGACTGGGAGTCGAAGCTCTCGATGCTTTAATGGCAGAGAAAGCGGACCTCATTAGTCTTCTCGAGGCCATTTTGACTATAAAATGACAGAGAAATCGCAAATTTGTTTGGGTTCTTCCTTTCTCTTAGCTTTTATGGAGGTTTAAGAATCAAGCAGTTGAGAGAGTTGCAGGGTTTTAGCGAAAGATCAAAGACGGAAGAAGAAGGTTGTAGAAGTGTTTGGCACATTCTTTTTCCTGCCGCGCACGAAATCAGAAAATGAAAAATGAAATCTGTATATTTACGAAATTAACCCTCTTTAGAATCTTATTTTTCTCTACATGCCATAAAATGATGGGAAATTTTCACTTATATGTATAGTACTACAAAAATATCAGTGTTTGGTGGTATTTTATAACATAAGTATCATTTGGTGTAATGAAATAATGAATTATTAATTTTGAGTGTAATATCTATCATTTCTTAGTCCATTTTTCATCAAATCATATTCTCTCAAGTTCCAAATTAAACATTATAAAATCTAATAGAGATTTAGCTGTCTTGTTTTATACTATTTGGCTTCGAGGTCGCATGATGATTGAAAAAATTGAAAAAGAAAATAGTACAAATTGCTTAAAGGACAATTATTTGAGAGTTGATTAATTTAAAAAAAAAAGAGAAAAAGAAACTATATAAAATTGGAAAACAAATCATCATTGTGTGTAAGTGGGAAGCACGTTATTATATGAGAAAGGTATAAAAATACAGGCAAAGATCAATGAGAATCAAATACATCATAGATGTGTTCCTCTCTTTGCTTCCCTATTATGGGATTTTTTTGGATCAATAATTACTAGATACTTTAAGAGTTTTGCTAATTGTAATATATAAGTATGGATCTTAATTCAAATTTTCTACTCTATATCTAATTTGGAATATCACAGTACCAAAATTTGCTATAAAGAATAACATACTGTACATTTTTTGGTACATAGAATACCATAATGCAAATAATGCAAGTTATAAAAGTAATTAGTATGCCAGGCATTTGATCTGATGGTAGAGTACTGGATTCTTAGTTCCAGCCTACCCAGAGCATGAGGTTTTGGGTTCAACTCTCATGAAATGTGAGTTTGTTTGTAATTTGTTTGTTTATTTGATAAATAGTTAATTTATTTATGTTATAGTTTCTAGTTTGGGTTGAATTCTCATTTAGATGTTTGGCCATAGAGATTTATTTGAACTGTAATGAGATTTCACTAGGTTTGTTGGTTGGGGAAGGGGTTTGTTGGCTCATAGATTAGTATTTCGGTAATGTAGCTAATCATGTAGCGGTGTATGAGTCTTCCTGTGCATTTGTAATCCCAATTTCTTGAAGAAATGAAAATGATTATTATCTAAAAGTAATTAGTATGAGTATAATGCGTATGGATCAATTAAAGGTTTTTGTATGTCTTACTTATCCAAAGAGTAATCTCTTTCAAATTTAGAATGTAAAAGATTAAAATCTCCTAATAATACACTTTTGGAAATCAAAATTGTATGGTCACATTTTTTGTGATAGAAGTCGCTTAATATCACATAGTATGAAATGCAATGAATTTTTCAATAGATATCATACATCATGCCATCGAGAATTAACCAAATAATTGAATTCCATAGACACATGTCAACTTCAGTTCATCTCACATTAAACATAATCATCCATTTTCTAAGTATTATATGTATCATTGCACTTGAGCTTAAGTACAAAGCCGGGTCTTTGAAAGAGACACATGGAACACAATTTTGACTTGACAAAGTCTTAATTTACATGCGAATATGTGATTCATGATGTTGATACCATACCACCAAATAAAAGAAGTGTACTAATTTCCTCAACTGCACGATCTCATAATTCAGGTTTCATATTACATCTTTTTAAGTAAGTAATAATCATATATTACATCTTTTGAAGAATCATATAGTACATCTAAATATTCAATGATTACTAAAATTCACCATTCATCGATCTATAAAATCACTAACAAACATTTGTACAAAAGAAAAAGAAAAAAACAAAGATAAAATTGCGATATTTCATTAATCAATAAAATATGGGTTTACAAGTATTAATGTTTGATTTACATTTGTTTTTTATTTAAATAAATCATATCCGTTTCAACATTTAGGAGATTGATCCATCATGCAATGCTTGACTAACAAATGGTTAGTTTAAGTGGTTCGATACTTACTCCCCATAAATCTCAGTGGTGGAAATGGATTCTAAGATTTTTTTTTGTTTCCCATTCGTTATGTAGAGTTTTGTTCTAATTAATCTGGATTCAACCCGGGTCGCGGACCTGAGTTTGATGGGTAAATCTACTAATGAGAACATATGTGTACTCAAGGTCTCAAATCTAAGATCTGCTTAAGCTGGAACAAACCAATTACTACTTGATCCAGCCTCACATTGGTGACAATAAGATGTTTTAGTCCAATTAGGATGAGCACCAATGTTACGTGTCCACCCTCCAAAGTGGGTCAATCCACCGCTGCCTTAAATAAGTCTTGAGTTTGAGTATTGTGAACGGAAAAGATCATTGTTGGAAGAGTTCCTTTTTTGGTACCCCATTCGGTGTTTTAACAAATCCGGATCCGACCCACATTCTCGCTCCTGGTTATCATGGGTGGGTCTACCAACGGAGATCACCTGAAACCTACTTGAGCTGAAATAACTGTTTACCACCTGATTTAACCCCTCATTAGTATCCTTAGAAGAATTTTACCTTAAGTAAGTCCAGTCATCTCAAATCTCAAATAAGGTTAATATATATTGTAAATCTATACTATATATAAAAGTATGAGTTATGAGAAACTTTTGAATCGACTATTATATCTTTATTTTTCTAATTGAATCGACCATTATACCCTTATTATTCAAACATATTTCTTAAATGCCATTACTTGACTATTATAGTTTTATTCTACTAAAAACTCTATTTTTATTCAATTAAATCTAATATCTTTATAATTGCTTTATTTTTTTACTATTTTTATTTTCAAAATATACAGTTTTATTATACTAAAAACACTATTTTCATTTAAATAAATTCTACTCAACTAAAAACTCTATTTTTATTTTTCTGTAAAAAAACTCTATTTTTATTTAATTAAATCTAATATCCTTATAACAAAAACTATTTTGTTGTTATCATTTTACTATTTTAATTAAGAAACTTAGACATATTAGAACTTTTAAAATATATTCTTTTACAATTTTTTTAAAAATAAACTTTTACAATTATTCTACTAAAACTCTATCTTTTACAATTATTCTACTAAAAACTCTATTTTTATTCGATTAAATTGAATATTTTTAATAAATATTTTATTTTTACCATTTTACTTTTAAAATATTGGATATTTTTTTGGTAGTTATGGATCCATTTCAATTATAATATGAGCTGATAAAAGTATTATTATCAAGTTTAAAAGTTAAAATAAATTGGCTAATCATTAACTATTCAAATTTTTTTAACAAATTAAGTTAAAAATTTATTTAAAATCTAATTATTGTGATTCACTTTGTTTTTCTATTTTTGTAGTGTGTATTGGTAGGTTAAATATGGTTCTAAGTCAAATGAATCAGGTAATTTTCTCGAGTCATTCGGGTTTCGGCTCATTTAGGTTCATGTCTACTAAGTCTAATTGGGTTAGGCGGATTCGAGTTTTGACCTCAGGTCAATCGGGTTCCGGATCATCCGGGTTTTGGATTTTTCAGGTTTAGATTCAGCTCAATTTGGTCAGCGTTAAATTTTTTTTTTTGCACCAAAAAAACATAATTTTTTAATGTTTAATTCTTAATTTTATTTAATATATTTATTATTCGATTTTATTTTACAATCCACCACTAGTGAAGTTTAGCAAACTGCATATACAATTTGTCGTGTCTGAATAGGTTGGGTCTGGGTCGTTTACTTTTTTCATCAAATCGGATTATGTCGGATTGGACAAGTTATCGGGTTCGGCTTAGATTTGACAGCTCTACATATATAATTAATTTCAATCATTATTTTAATTTTCATTTAATTTAAATACGAGTATCACGTGCGTGGAAGTAAATACTAGTAAAAAAAAACCGTGATGGGATAAAATTTCTTTTGCGGAGATACAAGAAAAATAAGTCCAAATGGAAAACAAAGGCAAAAAAAAATTACCCTCTCAGGTTTGGACACCGACGTGGCAAGATTTATACCTTTTCTAGTACAGTCCAATGACAGTACAACGATTTTCTCTCTCACTGTCAATTTTAATTTAAAAACAAAATTCATCCAATAAGATTTTAGCAAGCCATCGCTGACCAAAAATGGAAACCTAAGCCGACATCGTCAAACCAAACGACAACGTTTTGGAAGCATTGCTTTAATCACTGTCCTTTCCAGTATTTAAAATGACTCCCCACAAAGTAAAGGGCTGAAAAATCTCGACGGAGTATTCGTTCCTCCCCTTTCTCCCTCCGATTCGTTGACCGGAATCCAAAGCTCTAGATCTGTTATTGACAAGGCCCGATTTCACAAATCCAAGGTCAGATCTATTTTCTCCTCCGTTTTCCTTCTTCAAACTTTAGTTTCGAAGTTACACTGTTCGAACATCTTACTTAGTCATTTCCTTTGCTTTTTCCGTTTCAGATCTGCTTTCCACCGTCGAAAAGCTGCCGCTGGGGGACTCAGCTCAAAGCAAAAAGCTTCATTTCTTCTTTGAGGTTTGGGTTTTGGATGTAGTTAATTGTTTTGTTCACAAATCTGGGGTTGCTAGTGTTTGATTTGGTCTGCTATAAATGTCGGGTTTATCGAAAGGTGATTCGATTCAAATTCGAGAAGTTTGGAACGATAATCTAGAAGAAGAATTTGCTTTGATTCGTGAAATTGTTGATACTTACAACTATGTAGCTATGGATACTGAGTTCCCGGGCGTTGTTCTACGCCCTGTGGGAACTTTCAAGAATATAAACGATTATAATTACCAAACTTTGAAAGATAATGTGGATATGTTGAAATTGATCCAATTGGGGCTAACTTTTTCGGATGAAAATGGGAACCTTCCCACTTGTGGAACTGACAGCTATTGTATCTGGCAATTCAATTTCCGTGAGTTTAATGTAAGTCAAGATATCTTTGCTAGTGATTCCATTGAGTTGTTGCGTCAGTGTGGGATTGATTTCAAGAAGAATAGTGAGAAGGGCATTGATGTGGTGCGGTTTGGTGAGCTTTTGATGTCTTCCGGTGTTGTGTTGAATGATGGTGTGAATTGGGTTACTTTTCATAGTGGGTATGACTTTGGCTACTTGCTTAAGCTTCTGACCTGCAGGAGTTTGCCGGATACTCAAGCCGGATTCTTCGATTTGATCAATATGTATTTTCCCATGGTGTATGATATTAAGCATATGATGAAGTTTTGCAGCAACCTTCATGGTGGTTTGAACAAGCTCGCCGAGTTGTTGGAAGTGGAAAGATTCGGTGTGTGTCATCAAGCTGGCTCGGATAGTTTGCTCACAGCATGCACATTTAGGAAGTTGAGAGATACCTTTTTCAATGGCTCAACAAAGCAATATGCAGGTGTACTGTATGGCCTAGGAGTCGAGAATGGACAGAATACTAATTAGGAGAAACATAATTGGGAAGAAGATTGATGGATGTAAACTATTTGGGTGTGAGTACTTTTCATTTTCTTTATATACATTGGCTAAAGATGATTGTTGATTTAGTTGTGACATTTCTCTTTCGCTTGCATTGTAACTGAAACCTTAACTGGTTTTCTAGCTGAAGTCCAGTGTAATTATGCAGTTAGTTTTTCAATTATAATAAAATTAATCTTTTGCGTCTTATGACTTTGATTTTATCCTTTGTATCCATTTCCTCTTTTACCTGCATCACATTCACCATTGGAACAGATTGCTAATCTTTATTTCTGCTGCTACCTGTATTCATGGCTGTTAGTCATCTTATATAGATTGTTGTAACACACATAATGTCTCTGAACAGCAATGTATCGTCTGAAAAGAGAAATTCTGGTCAAGCACAGGTCCCTTCGGGTTGGGGTTATCCTCTACGAGAAAGGTGATTATGCATCATCCATTACAGGCTTTGTTGAAACTGGATCTGATAGCTTCAGCTAACTAAAAGCACCCATATTCAGGAATGATTATGCATGTCATAAGCCATCTACCAAAGGGAAAGGTGTTTCAGCAAGCCTGGTTTTTCAAGAGATTGCACATATATAATTGTGAATGCGAGAAGGATGGAATCATGGAATCCAGTGTTTGGGAGGGTTCAAATGGCAGATTATAGCTTGAGGCGAAATTTGAGTTCGGCATGGAGAAAGTTGCAGATATAAAGCGGGCATGTTTTTGTGCATTCCTCTTGCAGATTTTGTACCGTAAAGACGGCAATCCATTATTATAAATACAAACCACTACGAGATAATCTTATTGCAGGCATTTATGTTTTATACAAAATAATCCGTGGGTTTGTTTGTGTAATATAGGCAGGGACACTTAACAAACTAATTTCAATTTATATTTGTAACGGCTACTCCTTTGTTTGTTTTTCTTTTTGGCACAAGGCTACTTATCCTTTGTTTAACATCAAGTTTTTCAGACCAGAGTATTTGATTCGATTAGTTAAGTGCATGGTTTAAGCATGTGTTTTGTCCAACATTATGTTGGGTTTATTCATGAAATCTCACTATCTTATTAAAAAAAAGTTGTGTATCCGATTTTCAAAAAAAAAAAGTTGTGTATCCAACTATAGCTATGGTTGAACCCAAGGCCAAACGTGCCACCAAATTTGTAAGATATAAATCTAGTCATAGTGGTTCTTGAGCATAGTTATTATAGTTAAACGCATATATGAATGCAGCATACTACTTAGATATAGTGTCGCGGCATATCCAAATGCAATGCTAAATTAAGTTACAAATCTCTTTTTAGTGGCAAATTGAGATTTGTTGTCAAAGATCAAAGAGCTTTTACTTCATTCAAGGATGGAAATCTGTCTCATCATTTGTTCACAACATTAGTCTATAAGCATAATTATGGGGATTCGACAGGGATTGTTTTTGACAAAGATGCATGATGTTAGCAGATTGATTATTGAGCTTGGTGCTAAGGTTGTTCAGTTTCTCCGAAATGGTGTTATTGATTCGCAGCCCTGCCACACTCTCATCAATGATTATTTGGAGCTGAACAAAGATGAGTAGATTGTTGACATTCAACATATTTATTGGGAAGGTAATCGCTGTGCTGATCGATTTGCAGACTTGGCGCATACTTCGTCTCAAAGAGTTAGCTTTTATGAAGACCCTCCGCTCCAAATTCAGCCACTCTCCAAATTCAGCCACTATTGAATGAAGATAGTGAGAGAATAGATGTACTGCGTCCTTAGCCTTTTACTTTTTCCAGTTTTTTTAGCAAATAAAATTTGTTCACAACATTATCTATAATGCCAATGTAGTTTTTAAATGTGTGTTACATAATGAGAGCTAGTAATTCCTATCCCAAACATCTCACTTTGAGATAAAATTATGGTTGTTGTAGATATAGTTATTGCGGTCAATTGCATATCTCAACACAATCCTAAATTAAATTAGAAATATGATATCTTATAGTGCCACAAATTAAGATATATTGTCTTAAAAAACCTAAAAAGTTTTATGTTTTTACACGATGAGAAATAATCTTCTCTCATAGCATAATCCCACCCAACTATCCCAAGATTCGAAATTGGGACTCAAGCTATAACTATTAGAGACACAAACATGTTTGTGTATTGTTGTTAATTGTTATGGTAATTGTATGTTTCAATTATGATATAAAACTTATTAAATTGTCAAATGAGATATATTAGTCTTAAATAAATGCATATTCAAAGGCTTCTCGGTTGAGTCATAAATATTATGGAGGTTAGATATAATCAGGGGCGGATGTATGTGTAATTTAGGGTGGGCACGTGCCCACCCTCAACCTTCAATTTTCTTAATTTCTTGTGTGTAATTTTACATGGTGCCCACCCTGATTTGGTTTAGATGCCCACCCTCAATTGATTAACTTGTCAAAATGCCCATTTCTTAATATTTTGTATGTAATTTTACATAGTGTCTATCCTTATTTGGTCCTAGATGTCCACCCTCAATTGATTAGCTCGTAAAAAATGCACATAAACCATAATCACTAAACTATTAGAAACAAAAGTTCATTTTTAAGTTTATGCATAGAATATATTGTGCCTACCCTGAAAAAATTTTATGGATCCGCCACTGGATATAATATAATTGTTGCGGTCAAACACATATTCCAACGCAACGCTACATTAAATTAATAATGTCCTGTAGTGTCCAATCGAGATAAGAAAACTAAACAAGTTTTTTAAACAATCAATGATGGAAATCTGATTTTACAACATTAATTATATTTTCATGTAGTTTTTTTTTGCATCAATATTTTCATGCAGTTTCGAAATGCATTTTACCATGTGCAAGCTTGTGGTTGTAGTAATTCATTCATCTAAAAAAACGACAAAAATTTTCCCAAATATTCCTTCCAAAAAATTACCCAAATATAATTCGGGTGATTATATGATACACCAGCGGTGTAAATTTTTGACTCCACAAGCGGGTTGTGGAGTTGACACATGTCCACTTTTTTCAATTAATTAAGTTTTAAATATTTCAATCTAGTCCCTAAGGGACACATGTCACCCTTGAAGACCCGCTTGTGTAGTCTGCTAAACTTCACCGACGGTGTATTGTATAATTTGCCATATAATTCTATCAACTTCTTTCTATTTATATTTTCCCTCGAAAAAAAAACCATTCTATTTATATAAATTTAAATGTTTAAATTTGAATCAAGTGCGCGCGTAAATTTAAATTTGTTTATTTATGCACTTTTATGCAAGCATACACTTTCTTAAATAAATGCATATCCAAAGGCTTCTAAGTTGAGTCATAAATATTATGGAGGTTAGATATAATTGTTGCGGTCAAACGCGTATTCCAACGCGATGCTACATTAAATTAATAATGTCCTGTAGTGTCAAATTGAGATAAAAAAACTAAAAAAACTTCTTAAACATTCAATGATGGAAATCTGACTTTACAACATTAATTATATTTTCATGTAATTTCAAAATGCATTTTACCATGTGTAAACTTGTAGTTGTAGTAATTCATTCATCTAAAAAACCAGACAAAAATTTACCCAAATATTCCTTCAAAAAAATTTACCCAAATATAATTCGGGTGATTATATGATACACCAGCGGTGTAAATTTTTGACTCCACAAGCGGGTTGTGGAGTTGACACATGTCCATTTTTTCAATTAATTAAGTTTTAAATATTTCAATCTAGTCCCTAAGGGACACATGTCACCCTTGAAGACCCGCTTGTGTAGTCTGCTAAACTTCACCGACGGTGTATTGTATAATTTGCCATATAATTCTATCAACTTCTTTCTATTTATATTTTCCCTCGAAAAAAAACCATTCTATTTATATAAATTTAAATGTTTAAATTTGAATCAAGTGCGCGCGTAAATTTAAATTTGTTTATTTATGCACTTTTATGCAAGCATACACTTTCTTAAATAAATGCATATCCAAAGGCTTCTAAGTTGAGTCATAAATATTATGGAGGTTAGATATAATTGTTTCGGTCAAACGCGTATTCCAACGCGACGCTACATTAAATTAATGATGTCCTATAGTGTCAAATTGAGATAAGAAAACTAAACAAGCTTTTTAAACATTCAATGATGGAAATCTGACTTTAGAAAATTAATTATATTTTCATTTCATGTAATTTCAAAATGCATTTTACCATGTGTAAATTTGTAGTTGTAGTAATTCATTCATCTAAAAAACCGGACAAAAATTTGCCCAAATATTCCCTCAAAAAATTTACCAAAATACGATTCTATCAACTTCTTTCTATTTATATTTTCCCTCGAAAATAAGTTCTTTCTATTTATATAAATTTAATCGTTTAAATTTTGAATCAAGTGCGCACGTAAATTTAAATTTGTTTATTTATGCACTTTTATGCATGTATACACATTCTTAAATAAATGCATATCCAAAGGCCTCTAAGTTGAGTCATAAATATTATGGAGGTTAGATATAATCGTTGCGGTCAAACGCGTATTCTAACACGATTGCATTAAATTAATAATGTCCTGTAGTGTCAAATTGAGATAAGAAAACTAAGAAAGCTTTTTAAACATTCAATGATGGAATTCTGATTGTACGCATTAATTATATTTTCATGTAGTTTCAAAATGCATTTTACCATGTGTAAGCTTGTAGTTGTAGTAATTCATTTATCTAAAAAACCGGACAAAAATTTACCCAAATATTCCTCCAACAAAATTTACCCAAATATGATTCTATCAACTTCTTTCTATTTATATTTTCCCTCGAAAATAAGTTCTTTCTATTTATGTAAATTAAACGTTTAAATTTGAATCAAGTGCGCGCGTAAATTTAAATTTGTTTATTTACGCACTTTTATGCCCGCATACACTACATTCTTCTTTATTATTAGTGAAATATTGAATATTTCACGTCTAAATAAAGATAGATAAACCTTTAGACACTAAATTTGATGTTTATTTATGAGATTGGAAATGGTGGATTAATAGTGTAGTAAATTTTTTTTGGTGGATTGACTTTAACCTAGCAAAAAAAATATAATAATAGTTATACCTTTTGCAAAATAAAAGAAAAATATTATCATTCACCAAAAAAAAATATTATCATTGTGTTTGTGTTTTAATTTTATATATAAATAGAAAAAGAATTAAGAATATTATTTTTTTCCATATATATTATTCTGAGTGAAAAGACCCTAATACCCAAAATAATTTTATTGCCCTTAGTAACCTAAAAAGGGTACTTAAAAAATTAAACAAACCCAAGCTCAACATAATTTCGGCTCCATACATCCTAAAATCCTTAAAAAATGTCAATAAATGATGTAACGGTCAGTAAATTTCAGCTGGAAGGACGATAATGCCCTTAAAAGTAATCCAAATTATCATGCACTTCATGGTAATTATGTCACTCCACACTCCTAAATATAAACCGCCGGTTTATGTTAAAAATTTTGCACGGGCTTAGCTCGGTGATTTTTTATCACTATTCATTCATCTTCCTTCTCCGGTCCACCGTCTTTCCGCCTTCTCGCTGAAATTCCGGCTACCGTCTCCTGAGCAATTAAAAGGCACTTGAAGGGACCTCAGTCCCTATAATTCTCGGTAATTCGCTTTGTCTACGTTGTCTCCCTGCACATTTTCTTAACGTTTGACATATCAGTTCTTTAGATTCAAGTACCTACGAATGTTGTAGATGAGGTTTTAATTTTAGCTCCCACCAGGCTCTTCCAAGTGGGGATTGCGCTTCTCGCATGAATTCTTGTGTTTTTTATGAAGAATTTTTCTCATTTGAATATGTCTGTTTGATTTGTTGGTGCACTGTTTACGTGTCAGTTTGGAAGTTCAGTTTTAGGGTTGATAATTGCCTAATTGGGTTGTTTCTGATATAATTTTTGTTTTATTTTTTGATATAGTAATTTTTTTCCTCGAGTTCAAAAGTTATACAAGTACAAACACTAGTCTCGCTACTTTGAAGTCTTTCAAATTCATTTATTTTCTCCTTCTTTTCTTTGTTTTTTGTTTTTTGTCTTGCAGAAGATGAGTAGCTTGGTTGAGAGGCTTCGAGTTAGATCAGATCGGAGACCAGTTTATAATTTGGATGAATCCGATGATGATGCTGATTTTTTGTCTAGAAAATCTGGTAAAACTGAGGAGAAGTTTGAAAAAGTAGTCAGGGATGATGCGGTCAGTTTTCTCATTTTCCTTCAGCAACATTTGTTTTTATGTTTTCTACAAAAGAGATTATATCTGTTTCAGCTGCATGTCCTTTTTTCACATGTAATTATTTCTGTCCTTCTTAATTGTTGTAGATATGGAGGTTAAAATGTTTCTTAGTAATTTAGTTTTACTTTTGATTTATCATTTTCTCTAATGATTAAAATCACAGAAAGAAAACTCATGTCAAGCCTGTGGAGAAGGTGAGAATCTCTGGAATTGCACAACCTGTACATATGCATACCACCTAAAGTGTTTACTTCCTCCATCAAAAGCTACTCCTCTTCCTGACACCTGGAGATGCCCTGAATGCGTACGGTTCAGTAGAACTTTTTTATATTGTGAATGCCACTGTTGGATGACAATGATAATTTGCAGCAGCTGAGAATTGTTTTTTTTTCTTGGTTCTTGCAGGTCAGTCCTTTGAATGATATTGAGAAGATATTGGATTGTGAATTGCGTCCAACTGCGGCTGGTGATGACGATGCTTCCAAGCTGGGTTCAAACCAAATATTCGTGAAACAGTATCTTGTAAAGTGGAAAGGGTTATCTTATTTGCATTGCACATGGTAATTTCTGATTAATATGTTTATGATGTTGTCTTTGGCAAAAATTGGCTATATACTTACTTTGGCTGTTTCAGGGTACCTGAGAAGGAGTTCCTAAAAGCGTTCAAGTCTAATCCTCGTTTGAGGACTAAGGTTAATAACTTCCATAAACAAACGGCATCAAACAATAACTCTGAAGAAGACTTTCTTGCCATTAGACCTGAGTGGACCACAGTTGATCGGATTCTAGCTTGCAGGTTCACCTATCTGGAACTTTCTCAATTATTATATAAATATGTACACACCCACACACACACTTATCCAATATATGTCTTCGATTTTGATTTGGGTCTCTTTGTCTCTCTCTTTCTTGGTGTTTTGGTTTCTTATTTTTCTGGGTGGGGTTCAGATGACAAAATAATTCAATTAAGGAGTGAGGCTATCTTCAGAACATGCGAGAATTATATTTTCTTAATAGTTATATTCTTTGCTGTTCATAAATTTGGATTGGTGTTTTGTTATGCTGTTTTGAGCAATTGCTTCCTGGTTAAGTAGCTGGTATATAAGTATGATATGCATATACTGAATTCTTCAGGGGTGATGATGATGATGAAAAGGAGTACCTTGTAAAGTATAAAGAACTTAATTATGACGAATGTTATTGGGAGTTTGAATCAGACATATCTGCTTTTCAACCTGAAATTGAAAGATTTAATAAAATTAAGTCGAGATCTCGCAAATCTTCAGCTGCTAAGCAAAAGAGCAGCCTTCAAGATGATGTTGAGTCCAAGAAAAAATCAAAGGAATTTCAACAGTATGAACACAGTCCTGAATTTCTTTCTGGAGGTACATTCTGGATTGCCCCTGCAATCTGGCACTTGTCTGAGTATGTTGGCACATAATTTGTTCATTAAATGCTGACAGAATTTTGTTGAAATCCTAGGCTCACTGCATCCTTACCAGCTTGAAGGGTTGAATTTCCTGCGTTTTTCTTGGTCCAAACAAACACATGTAATTCTTGCTGATGAGATGGGCCTTGGTAAATCCTGTTTGAAGTCTGAAGTAGTTTGAACAGTTTGTACCTTTATAACAGGTTTGCTTATGCTTTGCCTTTGTTTGGTTGCAGGTAAAACCATCCAGAGTATTGCTTTTTTAGCTTCTCTTTTTGAAGAGAACTGTGGTCCTCATTTGGTAGTAGCACCACTTTCAACATTACGGAACTGGGAACGGGAGTTTGCAACGTGGGCTCCCCAAATGAATGTTGTATGTACACGAAAGCAATCAAATTACTAGTTTCAAATTTCAATCACTGATATTTGCTATTTTACTGAGGATAACATGATGCAGGTTATGTATGTTGGCTCTTCCCAAGCTCGTGCAGTTATAAGGGAATATGAATTTTATCATCCTAAAAGCCATAAGAAGATCAAGAAAAAGAAATCTGGTCAAATTGTTAGTGAAAGCAAGCAAGATAGGATTAAATTTGATGTCTTGTTAACGTCATATGAGATGATTAACTTGGATACAGCATCGTTGAAGCCAATAAAGTGGGAGTGCATGGTAAAACCTTCTTCCTGATGGAGTCTGTTTGGCAGTTTTTAATTTTTATTGAGCTTTTGCTAATACTTGGCCTGAATCACTGTGTAGATTGTTGATGAAGGTCATCGGCTCAAGAATAAGGATTCGAAGTTGTTTCTTTCACTGAAGCAGTATACCACTAACCACCGCACTCTTCTGACCGGGACTCCTCTTCAGGTTTGTTCAATGTTCTTCATATTACATTGAAAATAGCGAAAAATAATTGCAAATGTCATCAAAATTTCAGATATCCTTGATTTTGATGACAATTTTTATTCCTTGTTCGATGAATTTTGAATGTGCTATCATAAATGCCACAATTATGTCAAATATTTTTTCGTTGTGTTTTTATTTACCTAAGTGGATTTTTTTAAAAATTTTTTAGGAATAAAATGCTTATATCCTGAAGTGCCATAATAAAAGTTGTCTTTGTTCATATGCTTTTGGATTATCAATTCTTTTCTAACGATTTGAAGTCTATTGAGCTTGACTTCTCGTTCTGGCTTTTTTGTTGCTGATTAATAATAAATTTTATGATTATTTCAGTTTCTCATTTTTTTCTTTTTTGGTCTCAGAATGGTAATATTTAAATTTAATTAGATTTGTATATGTTGTCTAGTTTATATACAAGGATACATGCATGTCTGTGTGTATATTATTAATATTACAGTTTCTGCACTTACTCATGGGCATTTGTTTGGTTTTAGAACAATCTGGATGAACTTTTCATGCTGATGCACTTTCTTGATGCCGGAAAGGTTAGTAGCAGTTCAGTTCTATGGAATATGGATTATTAATCAAGAAGAGTTGCTGGAAGATTTTATCATCTTTTTAGCATCTTCTGAGGCTTCTGTTTCTTGACTTGCAGTTTGGAAGTTTAGAGGAGTTTCAAGAGGAATTTAAGGATATCAGTCAGGAGGAACAGATTTCAAGACTTCACAAAATGCTGGCCCCACATCTTCTGAGAAGTACATATCTTAAACCTTTCCTCATCATTTTATGTATTTTGTGCTTGCTAAGTGCGTGGTAGTCACTTTGATTTCAATGCAGCCTATCCCGTGGACAACTTGTTTGGTTGATCAATATTAGTTCCTGCAAAACATCACTTTGGCTATCTTTTTTCTTTATGATTCAGTGGGTTTTGGTTTTATTGGAATGGATATTAATACTTGTGGGCTTGCTAAAGCTATGGTTCTTGGATATATATTTCGGGTATTTACTGGTTAAACTTACAGTCTTGCTTAAGTGGGTGCAAATTATTGAGAAATGCAGGGGTGAAGAAGGATGTTATGACGGAACTTCCTCCTAAGAAGGAACTTATTTTACGTGTTGAATTAAGTAGCAAGCAAAAAGAATATTACAAGGCAATTTTGACTCGTAACTATCAAATACTTACCCGACGAGGTGGTGCACAGGTAAGCTCACATGTTTTGCTGATATAAGCTTCTCTTCTCCTACCTCTGCGGTGGCGGTGGAGCTCCGTACTGCTTAACTGACATATATTTTCCTGGATTAGATATCTCTAATAAATGTGGTTATGGAGTTGCGGAAGCTATGCTGTCATCCTTATATGTTGGAAGGGGTTGATCCAGAACTAGAAAACTCACCTGAAGCTTACAAGTATAGTTACATGTGTATTTTTCTGCTAAAAATATTTACATATGACCATTTTGTTGTTATAATGGGAATTTTTTTATCTTGACCTTTTACTGAAAGAATTCTTTATGCTATGAGTATATATCTGTTTTAATCATTTTAAACTTTATTTTCAATCCTGAATGCCTCCATGTTCTGTTTCTACCTCTTCTTTTTGGCTTTACAGACAGTTCATAGAATCTTCTGGGAAATTGCAACTGTTGGACAAGATGATGGTGAAGCTTAAAGAGCAGGGACACAGGGTTCTTATATATTCCCAATTCCAGCACATGTTGGACTTACTGGAGGATTACTGTTCTTACAAGGTGTTAATGTGGTGCATTTTTGTTGCACCCTTCTGCATTAGCATGCTCTTATTCTGAAATGTTTGGTTCACAAACACATGTAAATATTTTACATATTATGTTGTTGCCCCTTGTTTGTTCATCAGAAATGGCAATATGAACGTATTGATGGAAAGGTGGCTGGAGCTGAGAGGCAGATACGCATAGATCGGTTTAATGCCAAAAATTCTTCCCGGTTTTGTTTTTTGCTTTCTACTAGAGCTGGTGGCTTGGGTATCAATCTTGCAACTGCAGATACGGTTATCATTTATGACAGGTCAAACAGTTATCCTCCATATATCCTGTCCTTTTTTCGGTTTCCACCTTTTTTACTTTATAGTCGGAGATTTATATGATGGAAATGCTTTCTTTTAGTTGTTGGTCCAGTTTTTGCATTATTTGCTTTAGTAGCATAAGCCTTGACTGCAGCGTACCGGTCAGGGATTAGAGCATGGTAAAGCAGTAAGGTCTTTATAGATATCATGTATTTGAAAGATAGTGAACCTGTAAAGATTGACTTTCCCAATTCAAAGGAAATTGGCAAGTTGAGATTATGTTGCAATCACTAGAGCAAATTGATTTTAGGATCAGAAACATAATATCACCCATACAATACCTTGTGGCATCATTAAAATCTTAACAGTTTTCATATGATACTACTAGCTTAATAAACTAGTTGCTATGTTTTCTTGGTGGGAATTAAAAAAAGTACAAATGAGCAATTAGTTTGTATGTTTTCTATGTTTGATATTGAAACATTTTCATTTAATGACCTCTAACAGTGATTGGAATCCCCATGCCGATTTACAAGCTATGGCTAGAGCACATCGTCTTGGCCAGACGAACAAGGTTAAAGTTAATTTCTTGGTTTATATACGGCAAGCCTTTCTCTCTTTCCTATATGCATCTTTTTTGATGTTTCCATAAGAGTATTGTCCGCATTGTAGGTCATGATTTATCGTCTCATAACTCGAGGATCCATTGAAGAAAGGATGATGCAGATGACTAAGAAGAAAATGGTTTTGGAGCATCTTGTTGTTGGGAGGCTAAAGGCTCAAAATATTAACCAGGTATCGTAAGTTACATTATGATTAATATGAAAGATTTATATATAATTGTGTTTTGGGCTAGGAATGGAAATAGAATGATTAAAATGGTCTAGAAGATATAACTTCCAGGCTTATAAATTGATTGTATTACTTATTATTATGTTGGAATAAACTGTGTTCAGAGGCAAAGGTTGAAGAATGTTAAATGAATAGATTGCTTGATTACTGGAGGAAAAAAAGGGTCAAAACTCACTGTAAAAGTAGATTCGAGCAATGCAAACAATGAATTCTTTTAATGCAATTCTTCCTTGGCTCTCCCTGCAAATTGCATGTGGAGTGGCTTCTTGAAATTTTAATCCTTCATATAGTTTCTTTAAACTCACTGTAAAAGTAGATTCGAGCAATGCAAACAATGAATTCTTTTAATGCAATTCTTCCTTGGCTCTCCCTGCAAATTGCATGTGGAGTGGCTTCTTGAAATTTTAATCCTTCATATAGTTTCTTTTCTCATACTTATTCTATTTAATGAAAGTTTGAGTTGTTGGGTTAGAGTAGGTTTTCATTTTCAGATCTTGCTACCTCGTCAAAAGGAAACAAATGCAATAATGTAGAATATGTTATTAAGAAACTTCTGGTCATTATTTACTTTAGGAGGAGTTGGATGACATCATTAGATATGGCTCAAAGGAACTATTTGCTGATGAGAACGATGAAGCAGGAAAATCCCGTCAAATTCATTATGATGACACTGCTATTGATAGGTGATATATTCTTCTGTCTTTTTGCACAATTTGGTAGATGTTTGGCCCTGTAGTTTACAAGTTTAATTATTGTTCCTTTTTTTTTTTTCCCTATGATAGATTGCTTGATCGTGAACAAGTTGATGATGAAGAGGCTCCAGTGGATGATGAAGAGGAGGATGGATTTTTGAAGGCCTTCAAGGTTTTTTCTATCTTTATATTTTGTTTGTATTTCACCGTTACATACTGGCTTTCATCCTTTATGCATATTATGTAACCCATATAGGCTTAACAGAAGTATCACTTAATTCATCTTGCTAATTAATTTTTTTTCAAATTTGTCATCATTGAAATTCCAAATTAGCACATCTAGCATAAATATTCTTTTTGCAAGAAAGAGTTTTAATCTGGGTGCATTCCTGGTATATTGGTCTGGCATTTTTGGAGCATCAATTGCGGAGTGCGCCTTGCACGCCACTTCGAGTGTAACACATTGACAAATGGAAATATTCACTGCGAAGATAGTAGATTGGGCTCTAGATATGTTTTACGTGGATTTGACTCATGAGTCTTGCCTCTTAGTTGTCTAAAGATAGTGTAGCTTGGTGGGCCATTCTTTCACTTTGAAGTCTTTTTAGTACCCTAGGGAGCACAACCTGTGCCATATTCAGAAGGCATTCATTTGTCCATGGTCTACTTGTGCTGGGCAAGCATCTGCTGAAAATTCCGTTACTTACGGTAATTAAGGAGTTAAAACATTGGGCAAGAACAATAGTATTAAATTTAAAGGTCAGTTTGGCATTAATTGATCACCTACCTGTTCCAATGGCAAAACAGGAGCTGATGTAAGCACTGGGTCTTTTTGTTTGCTTCTTGTATACTAGTAATAAGGAATAAATTTACACTATTGGTTTAATGTGTTTTGGAATGGAGCATCAACTTTTGTCCATTTTCAATGAATGCCATTTAAAACATTGGTAGGGATGATGCCTGAATAGGAATAAGATTTGAGCAAGTCTGACCTGTCAATCGACTTCTCGGTCAAGCACGTTGGGACTGCCAAATAGAGAACCTTACCTTATACATTAATGTCTATAAATGCTGCCTTTTGGTTTCTTACACAATTCAACTACTGTATTTGCTGCAGGTAGCTAATTTTGAATACATCGAGGAAGCAGATACTGCTCCAGAGGAAGAAGCTCAAAAAGTGGCTGTGGAACATAAAAACACGCCGAACAATTCTGAAAGAACAAGTTACTGGGAAGAGTTACTACGAGACAGATACGAAGTCAATAAAATTGAGGAGTTCAACTCTCTGGGAAAGGGAAAGAGAAGCCGGAAGCAGGTATTGTATAATCACCATAATGTCACTTTATTTGATTAAGTCACATATTGTTTGCTTAATGGCCTTACTTGCCGTCCAATATTTTAGCTCCACCCTGCTTATTGATTGTGCCGGTTCCTAATGTTGTGGTGGTATTTGAGATTTCGTAGTCTTATCTTTAGGAAGATTTCTTTTCTTTTCTTTAGCCCAAAGGGATTTAACTTCGGCTCTATGAATTTCAGATGGTATCCGTTGAAGATGATGATCTTGCTGGTCTGGAAGATGTAAGTTCTGATGGTGAGGACGATAACTTTGAAGCTGAATTGACTGATGGTGATGCAACTTCATCTGGAAATCAGCCAGGAAGAAGGGCTTACAGGAAAAGAGCTCGCAGTACGTTTTGTGTTTTCTCAAAAAGTTTTAATGTGTCACTATCAAGAATACAGTATTCATGTGATGTTGTGATCGTTTTTCCAAATTCTAACAAATTTTTGCAGCGGATAATACGGAGCCAATTCCTTTAATGGAAGGTGAAGGAAAGTCATTCAGGGTGCTTGGATTTAACCAAAGTCAGAGAGCTGCATTTGTACAGATACTGATGAGGTCAGTCCTTATGTTATAATAATGTTTTGGGTGCTTACTATTTGGTGGAATGGCAATTTCCTGAAAGTTATGTACTAGCCCTTCGCTTTGGACAGTTTTGATAGTATATATGAAGCTTTGATGGTTCTTCTGTGTCTTGTCAAAGTATTTATTTCACTGTAGTTTCTTCAACTCTTCAGGTTTGGCGTTGGAGAATGGGACTGGAAGGAGTTTGCAGCTCGCTTAAAACAGAAGACATATGAAGAAATAAACGAGTATGCAAATTGATCTTTTCTTATTTGCTCATTTCTCACCTGACCTGTGTGTATTATAGATGTTTTGAACTTAAGATAGAAAAATCTTTAGCTAGTATGTTAAAGGTGGTTACATTTTATGTTCAGCTTATGCTGAGCTTTAACAGTGTGTATGTCTATTTGATTTGAGTTCATAGGCATATAGCTGTATATCACAAATTCACTTTTAGCCTTTTTAATCTCCCTACTTTTTTAACAATTGGTTCAAGCACTTGTTATCAATCTTAATTTCCTTAACTGCAATTTGCTTGTGCAAATCTTCTTCTCCAGCTATTTTTTTTATATGGGATCATGGAAGTCTGTTTTTAATAAAAATCTTATTGTCAGATATGGTACTTTGTTCTTGAGGCATATTGCTGAAGAAATGACCGACTCTCTGACATTTTCAGGTGATTCGTCATTGCTGCATGGAAAATTTTAGCATTTTCCATTTATTCTTCTTTCTTCAGAGGCCACTTTAGATTCATCTTACAATGTTATATCATAATTTTTGGTTGTAGATGGTGTTCCAAAAGAAGGTCTCAGAATCCAAGATGTACTAGTAAGGATAGCTGTCCTTCTTTTAATCGGTAATAAGGTGAGCATGCCCATTTGAATTCTCCAAATCTGATTTTTTTCCCTTTTTTTTTTTATGAATTTCAAATGCTATAATCAGGTTTTTGGGAGAAGTATTGACTTATTTATGCATGATTCTTAAATTTCTCAATGTTCTTATGCATTGTGGAGGATACTTCATAATAAGTGTTTTAGGAGGCTAAAAGGAACAATGGAATGTAGTTAAATCATGATTCATGGAAAAGATATACCCATTATTTACTGTATTTTATAAATTAATGGCAAAGATATTCCCTTTTTTTATCCTTTTTTTTTTTTGCAGTTTTTGAGATTGACCACTTGTCTCATTATGTCAATGTGCAAAATAACAGGTGAAGTCTGCATCAGAAAATCCTGGCACCCGCCTTTTTACTGATGATATTATCATGCGCTACCCGACACTAAAGGGTGGAAAATTTTGGAAAGAGGAACATGATTTGCTGTTATTGCGTGCTGTTCTAAAGTATGTATCTCTAAAGATCTTGGACATACACTGCATGGGTGCACTTATCTCTCTGATATGTCTGCATTTCCTGTAGTTAGTAATGGGGTGATGAGAACAGTAATGTCTGACTGTCAATATTTTTTCAAGGTCTTTTAAAGTGTGGAGGTACAATGTCGAGACCCCATCCTTTTCTGTAATTGGTCATAGTCAGCTAAGTAATTGTTCTCCAGTTTCTTGCACTCTTGAAATCTAGTGTAATTGGGTGCTATCATGCCAACGGTGCTATTCAATTGCATTCATTTAGTTTAGATCTTCCATTTCTATGTAGAAATTGATCGTGGAACCTATATTCATCCTGTTAGTGTCTTGGTACTTGTCTGTTTTCTCACTCTGCCAGTTGCTGCTGGATGTCAATTGTACATTTGTTGTATGGAGGTCAGTAAGGACATATGTCAAACTTATGGAGTGATGAATCATATAAGAATTTGATAGGCATGAAAGTAAACGGGTTTTATGTAGGAGATTGTTTGGTCTTGCTGTATCTACTCTAATGCAATTTTCATTCTGCTGAATGCAATTTTTATTGCTCATCCTTTACTTTTATGTCTTTTAGGCATGGGTATGGAAGGTGGCAGGCTATAGTTGATGATAAAGATTTGAGGATTCAGGAGGTCATTTGTCAAGAGTTGAATCTTCCCTTCATAAATTTTCCCGTTTCAGGGCAAGCTGGTCCTCAAGTGCAAAATGGTGCTAATACAATCAATGCGGAAGCAACAGGAAACCAGACTAGGGGAAATGGCTCTGGAAATGATGTAGGAGGCGATGTACCCCAGGGAGTGAGTGATACTGTAAATCAAGGACAAGCATACCCGGATTCTTCCATCTTGTATCATTTTAGAGATATGCAGAGAAGGCAGGTTGAATATGTCAAGAAAAGGGTGCTTCTCTTGGAAAAGGGGATTAATGCAGAATATCAGAAAGAATATTATGTAAGTTGAATTACTGCTAGCCGAAATTGTGATATTATACCTGGTCAAATAAATGGCATTGGCTGAGAACTAATGTAATTGCAGTTTTGTTTCTGTTGCATGGTGAATGGCATTGGCCGAGAAATCATTACTTTTTCTCTTATCCTTAATTTTGCTTCCAGGGTGACATGAAAACAGACGATGGGACAAGTGACGAGCCTGACATTGGCCAAAAGGTTGAAGATATTCCAAATGGAAGCACAACAGAGATCCCGTCAAAAGTGATTGACCACTTACCACCAATAGAAGTAATTGGTAAGTTGTAGTTGGTAGAGAATACTTATTGCCTTATTTACAAATTATCAGATATCATTCTCATATATAAGTAACATTGTCATATTTGAGATAAGTTGAATTCACCAGAGGACTGAGGCAACTTCTTTAATTCAACTTTAGGTTGTTTGCTTTCTGTATTACCAGAAATATAGAATCATCTGTAGTGTAAATAAAGAATAATCATATAATTCGCAATCTTAGAAGGATTGAGAAGGAGTGGGGGGTGTCTCCCTAACCCTATTCCCTGCTAAAAAAAAGGGAGAGTGGATAAACAAGAGATAACAGCTCGTCTGCTCATCCTTCCTCCTCCTCTAATCGTTTACTCTGTGGTGGTTAAAGCATATAGTTTTATATTCTTTTACTGTTTCCCAGTTTGCTTTGGTGATGACCAGAATTTTCCTTGTGCAGCATTGGAAGAAATTTCAGCAGCTGCTTTTAATGATGATGCAGATCGATTGAAATTGCCTCAGCATTACAATAAGGTAAATCATTGTGTGTGAAGGCGCAATATATCGAGTGGATCAGGGGTTTATTGCAAATTGTAGCTTGTAAGAATGAAGTGCCATGTTTTGATTTAACATTGTTGTTTCTCCATCTTGTTTTAGATGTGCAAGATATTGGAGGAAAATGTTCATGAAGCAGTTCAGTCGAGCCACAATTTGAAGAAGAACCTCACTCCGCTGAAAGAAATTTGTGAGGACATGATTTGGATTCTTTCACCCGCGCAGACAGAATCACAGAGCACCGTGGCAGGGTCCAGTTTGCCACCTGGCCAAAAACAGCCTGACGTCGTGACAGAAGTTGAGATGGTGGACTCACAAAGGGAAAAACCAGAGAAACCTGCTACTGAAGAAGGCGCTGCCAAAGGTTCAGGCCTGGCAAAGTCGGGCCAGAGTGACCCAAAATATGTGCAACATACTACTGGAGTTGATGTGGTGATGGAAGAGGCTAGTAAAGAAGAGAGCAGTAAAATTGACAAGGGAGGCAAAGAAGAATCCGGAGCAGGTGTCATTGTTTTGGATGAATAGATGCAGCATTCGGAGACAACTTTTAATTATTCCTTAGAAATTACTATCAGTTTAGACATAAATTTCCGGTATTTAAATCCACCAAGACAATAGAAAACTAGCTTCATTTTCATAAAAATTAGTCTTTTCTAAGTTTTATTTTGCTTCTCTTTATATTATATAAAATATATATATATATATATATATATATCATCTTTATCACCATCTTATTAACTTCACCCAATCATCCATAAAATGCAGTATTGCTTAATTTATATAATAGGAACTATAATGCTTACAGTCTGATTGTACAATTTCTTTATCTTAATGAATAGAGCTGCTTTTACTTCAAAAGAAAAAAAAAGGAACTATAATGCAATTTAACGATTCTTCCGGTTCACTGAAAGCAAAGGAGGAATCCTCATTACATCAGTTTGTTAGAAGAAATCTTTGATAAATGATAGTAATAAAACATGATCAAACACAATCCCACATTCTCTGGTACTTAGATGTTTGATCTTTGGCTTTACTAGTAATAAACAGTGGGATCATCATCCAACTATAAATCAATCAATCAAATAAAAACTCTAAAATTAGATATGGGCAATCCTACCATTTTGGCTGGTTTTGCATATTTTTCCAAGTCTCACTTTAGATTAGATTAGAGAATCCAGAGTAAATTAACACTTAATTGTTACTATAAAACTGTGGACAAAAAAAAATTTGTTACTATAAAACTAGGTTCCAACAAATCAATGGTACTTATTAACAACATTCTCTGGTACTTTGATGTTTGATCTTTGGCTTTTGCCTTGAATTTGGCCTTTGCCATTTGTCATTGCATGTTGACCTTCCAAGAGATCATTTTCCTTGGTGGACATTTCATTTCATGGTTCTAATAAACTACTATTAAGTTTTGCAGTAATCTTTCAAGTTAACCAAAGAAGAGACGGTTTTGTTTTTTTTTTTTTTTTAAATTTCTTAAGCTTCTTTCCTCCTACCCAACTTTTTATTTTCTACCACTAATTAATTATTTTGAAGCCAAAAAGAAAATTGAGATTGGGGATATATATATATATATATATATATATATTATTTTTACTTTAAAAGTAGCTAAATGGGTAATTAGGACTCTATACTTAGGGATTCCCTTCTTTTGAAGTAAGGACAATTGGACAAAAGTAACTCACCTGAAAACTTCTAAACAAATGAAATAATAGTGTTTTAAAGGCCCTGAAATTATAGTATTTAAGTAGCAAAAGGGCTGGCATTTGCTGCCATGGTAGCGGCGCATGTTATATATATGTAGTAGTGGACATGAAAGTATATGAATATGTAAATGTAATGTATAAAAGCATTAAAGCTAGAAGCACTGAGTTAATAAAGAATACACATTTTAATCCCTTTGAGAAGTAGGAAATACCAAAGTGGGTATATATAGAGATTATTATAATGAAATATATGAAAGCAGGCTTTGCCAAAAGGAGAAAATTGTTTTTGTGTAAACAAATTGGAATTGTAAAGAAAAAGGGAGATGGAATAAAAGAGAAGAAAGGAGGATGGAAATCAGGCAAATTGTTGGGAAAGTTGGAGACAAGAAAAGACAAGTTTGGGCTTCATATACACGCCTGCTTAATTTGCAACAATATCAAATTGCACCAACCTTAAGCTTAAGCTTAAGCTTAAGCTTAAGACACATCACACACCTCTTTTTTCTTAACTCCAAATGAATCAACAACTCTCTACTTTTCTTTTAAGCCAAATAAACTCATTTACTACCAAAATTAATATGCAAAAACAAACTTCACTATCATCAGTTAACTACTAGTTAGTATTCAGCACAAGAATAAAGTAATACATATTTTTTTTATATGTAATCTTCAGATATTTGATAATCGATCACATTAAGTCGCGACTAATCTAAAATAAAGTCGTATCAGACCCCAAATGACGAAAATTTCCTAAGGACTATAAAGATGGATTTGTTTCTTAGTTAGCCTTAAAAAATTAATGATTGTTCTTGGTTTATCCCACAGGGACGACATTTGGGGCCATCAAAAATGATGTTCTTATTAGAGTTTGGAGCATAGACAGGTAGCAAGTCACCGTCAATCCCCTTGGCAGCAGATAGCTAGCAGTGCGAGCCAGATAATAAAAACAGTAGCATGCATAACATAATACCATATTTTTAATCAAAACCAAAACTAAGGAATATTAATTATTAAATCTAAATTAAGCCCTTCTTTCTCTAGTTATCTACTATATAAATAGATGCACCATTCTCTTCAATTTCTCACAACAAATCGATCAGATTGATCAAAACAAACAAAAACATTTTTCATGGCTAGTACTACTAAACATCATGATGATGAGATCATTAAGGTTACTAAAACAGTTTCCGTACTCCCAAAATCCTTTCATCATGATCCACAACAAATCCTTCATCTTTCTAACTTGGACAGGCAATGTCCAATGCTCATGTACGTTGTGTTCTTTTACAAATCTTCGTCTGCTTACGAAAACTTGTCGCTGGATTCAGTTTTCAGTAGCTTGAAATCTGGGTTGGAAGAGACGCTTTCCATTTGGTACCCTGCTGCTGGTAGATTGAGCTTGAATCCTGATGATGGGAAGCTTAATCTTTGGTGCAATAACAATGGTGCAGTTCTAGTTGAGGCAGAAACCAATGTTAAGATCATTGAACTTGGAGATCTTTCTCACTACAATGAATTCTTTGAGCATTTGGTTCACAAGCCTGTCTTTCATGGGAATTTTTCGGACATGCCTTTAGTTGTTGCTCAGGTAAGAACATTTTGGATTCAGACAACTAAATTTATAATCCTGTTGATGTTTATGCATATATTTGTTGAGAATTCACATGTGAGGAGAGTATCTCACGTCATAAAGAAATGGGTTATTAGAGTAGCATGTATACGTGAAGAACCCAACAAACCGATAGCTTAAGCTTCTGGGTTCAAGTTGGTGTCTGACACGTATATGGGCTACTCTACTTGGTTATTCCTAACCAATTTACCCTGGCCAGTTTGCCATATAAATCTTTGCGTACATGGGATCTTGTGACAAAGATCTCCAGTCGAAAGTTTTGGCATGAAGCAACTTGAATTCAAGCAAGCTATCATACCTCATTTTGTGAATCTCATCTTTGAAGTGTCCTCTTGGCACTTTGTAACTGGGCAGTTTCTTAAGCAAACTTAACAACTCGCTAACAGAGCTCTCTGTAGCTTTCTTCTTGCTTAGATCGCTTTCATGAGATTTTCTTTTCCCAGAGGATGGTGAGCCTTGGTGGAGTATACAGGGCCCCGGGTCTCTCCCAACAATATTAATGCTAAAACCACTCTTTGTTGGTGTAGGTGACGAGGTTTGGGTGTGGCGGGTATTCGATTGGAATTGGTGTGAACCACTCGTTGGCTGATGGACCAGCAGCCTATGATTTTCTTCATGCATGGGCTTCTAATTCTGCTATTTTGAAAGAAAAGAGAACTGCAGCCAAACCGGTGCACGAGAGAGGGATACTGTTGGTGGAAAATCATGAGGGGCCAAAGATTGAAAGTGGGAGCTCCTCAGCAACGAGGGCTGCAGCCATTGATCATCTCTATCAGTTGATACAACAGGCTTTTGCTGCTCAAAGTTTTGGTCCTCATGATATGAATTTTGGAAGTGGGAAACTCGCTCTCGAAGTGGAGAACTCAAATCTGGTTCTCAAAACGTTTCATGTCAGTGGTGTAATGATAGACAGCTTAAAGAACAAGGTGTTTGAAGAGAGGAAGGGTAGCTTTTCATGCTCTTCGTTTGAGCTGCTTGCAGCTCACTTATGGAAGGTAAACAAATATCTATATATAAATCATCCAAGGGTAAATATGTACACAATTTTCCTGTGGGTATTGCCCTCTAAACTATAATTTGGGACAAAATACCCCTGAACTCTTAGAATTTGAGACATTTCACACAAGATGGAAATAAGTCACGTGACTAACATTTGTTGACTTCTACTTATGTGACTGATAGACCTGTCACGTGACTAACGTATGTTAATTCTGTTTGCGTGGTTAAACATGCCACATGACCTACCACGCCCAAAGGAGGGTTGATGTGTCTCAAATTTTAAGAGTTCGAGGGTACTTTAGAATTCAAGGGCAAAATACCCTAATTTTAAGAGTTCAGGGACAAAAGGGTCATTTTCCTATTAATGATTAGTAATTTCTCCCTTTCTTTCTTGTTTATTTCAGGCAAGGACTAAGGCTTTGGGAGTAAGGAAGGGAGCCATGGTTTGCTTGCAATTTGCTGTGGACATAAGGAACAAGATGGCGCCGCCACTGCCAAAAGGTTTCAGTGGCAACGCTTATGTATTAGCCTCCGTTGGCTTAACCGCTGACGAATTGGAGGAAGCAAGCCATGAAGCAATTGTGGAGAAGATAAGGGAAGCCAAGAATTCCATCAGCAATGACTATGTGAATGCATATAACAAGGCATTAGATGGACCTCAAAGCACTCTGCCTCCAATGAATGAACTGACCTTTGTGTCGGATTGGACAAGGATGCCATTTCACAAGATTGATTTCTTACATGGAGAAGCAACCTATGCTTCTCCTTTGGTCTCCCCAATCCCACAAGTTGCTTATTTCATGCAGAATCCCAGTGATTTGAGAGGCATCGATATCAGGATCGGCTTACTTCCTCAGGCCATCGACGCTTTCGCTCATCATTTTCTCACCAATCTGCAATAATAAGTTCCTATACATAGGGAATGATTGTGGAAAATGCTGTTTTTTTTTTCAGAATTTCTTATACCAATTTATGAAAATGTTGTTTCATAAGAAATAATATCGACTTTGTTGAAGAAGCAAAGCCCTTTGGCTTTGGGTCCCTGAAGAATCTGAAACATTGCTATTACAAAACATAGAAGCTAAAGCAGAGTTGATAAAATTTCATAATCATGCATGCATAGTTGGGCCCCTAAGCAATAAATTTTTATTCATTATACAATATTCAATAGGCCCTAGCTGCTGGAGAAGTGGCTCTTCTCAATCAACTAGAAAAACTGAGCTAAGATCTTTATAAGAGAGAATAAAAACTGCAAGTTGACAGGAATAGACAAAACAGAACAGAGAAATGATTGATAAAGGCAGAACTATGATAAATACTAGATTGATTTGCTATTAGTTAGATGCGGAAAAATTGAGAAGAGCAATGCTTCTATTGCAGATCCTTCTTTTGCAGTTATTAGCTACAATTGTTCTCTCAGATGCATGTCCTGAGGGAATATCCATTGCATCCATAGTCACCATCAGCTACTCTCCCTTTATCTTGATCCTGCATCAGCAACAAAGATACCATTGTCACAATAATGGTTAAATGGTCATAAATTTAGTCCTAACATATCTCATTTCCTCTGAAACAAGGACAAATTACTAACCAAGAGATAACTAATCATACCTGTTTTATCATTGCACTTGCCAGATCTTCCAAGGAGCCAATGTTATCAGGAACATAAGTTCGCTGTGGCCTTGGTTGGACTAGGAGATATCCTTCCCTTTGAATAGCTGATGGCTCCATCGCTGAGTTTTCACCTTCAGTATGCTTCATGTATAAGGTGTCAAAACTTGATGGTACAAATGCATCCGAGTCCATATTTCTGTGGAAAATGGAGTTATTGTGGTCCAAGGATTGGGCCATAGGAACCATAGCACCATTAACAGAAACTGAAGAGTTTATTGAGCAACTCATAACATTTGAGTTGTAAGGGGCATCTTTTCTTGGAGCATTCCATTCTTGAGGAGCACTTCTAATTATTTGCCCTGCATTACAACTGGTTGGGGCTGCTTGGCATCGTAAATCTGATTTTGACTCCCGCAATTGATTGGAAGTAGTAGCTATGGAAGTAAAATCAGATAAAGTACTCCCATTTGGGAAGCTCATCGTAGAAACACCATCTCTTAAATTCCTCGGGTGCAAAGTGGCCTTCTGAGAGCTTGCTTCTAACATCAAGGAGTTGCTTGTACCACCAAGAAGTGGATTGTTATCAGAGCATCCAGTTATTCTTGAATCTATTAAACTGCCTGAAACAGGGAATGCTGAAATATTATCAGTTGTTGGCAGCTGTCCAATGTGGGTAACAATCTTTCTGTCTTGTATTTGGTCAAGCTCTAATGACATCGGCATCCCTTGTAGTATGTTAGCATTATGGTTTCCAGGAATTACAACAGACTGCAACTTGCTCTGATCATGACCGGTAATGCCCGAATTTTGTGCATGACTTAATGGAATCATTCCTGCAGAAGGAAGGCCACGCAAACCTAGTCCAGCAGGCGTGTTCAATCTCCCAAGCACACCACTGGGTGGGAAGGATCTAAACGCTGTATTCTGTAGCTGATCAGATCCAGCCAAAGTGTGGAAATTCCCAAGTCCATTGAAAGATGCGATTCTCAAATAGGATGGATCTGCACTGCCTAAGGCTGCAGCCATATTTGCTTGCTGGTTTGCTTGACAGCTGATTCTTTTCAGGTAAAGCCTATATTTCTGCAACCAGAATATTAAGGTAGTTAGCTCCCTAGTAAGATTGGAATCATAACAACTTAGGCAGCAAAGGGAAGAATAATACCTGGAGATGGCTGGCAACATTTTCCCTCGTAAGCTTTTCTACATTCATCAATTCAAGGATCTTTTTAGGTACAGCCTCTGCATTACAACCCCGTAAAAAGTTAAAAGTTGGAAACTCAATAATGCAGGGATTCTATAGTTGAAAGTTTATCTCAAATGATAAGAATATTCCAAGATAAATAACCAAAACAATAAATAAGAGGTGTCAATAACAGTGTTATTAGCCATATATGTTAGCCAGGGATGAGAAGTTGAGAACATACTGTCAATCCCCAACTGATTAACAGCTGCAACAAATTTGCGATGCAACTCCACAGACCAAACAACACGAGGCTTCTTTTGGGTCGATGGATCGTCATTCTCATCACGCTCGTCGTCGTCATCTTCATTCTGGTCCCTCCGCTTTTTGTTGAGCTTCCCATTTTGATCAGCATTTCCCATCCCTGCAGCCTCACCACTGTCATTATGAGCCTTGTCTTGGCTACCAGAGTTATTCATGTCTTTCTTGTCAAATTTCTTTCTCCTCACTACATGTTGCCATATATTCTGTAGCTCCTCAATTCGAACAGGTTTCAGCAAATAATCACAGGCTCCATGAGTAATCCCCTTCATCACAAGCTTGGGATCACCATTAGCAGACAGCACTGCAGGCAATGCCAATTTCTCGTGTTATTATCAGTAACAAATTAAGATCCAACCGACAACTTCAACACAAATAAGAAAAATCGGCATGTTTAACTTTGAGTTGACTAACATCAAATTAATGAAAACCTTTCCAAAATCAAAATTTCTGAAATTCTTCCTTCTTTTTTGCATGGGACAACCAAAACAGTGAAAACTGTGAAAATGTCAAAAAACGAAAATCCTTCAACATCTATAATTTATGGATTAAGACTTAAGAGTTTGTCAGAAATGTTAAAACATAATAAGAATGTCAAAACAATTTAAGATAAGCCAAACCGGACCCAAGCAATGAGCATTATTACTAGCTTACTTATGACAGGGAGGTCCATCTCAAGCCCCACAAGCTCAAGCAACTTAAAGCCATCCATGTCAGGCATATGAACATCGCTGATAACCAAGTCAAATTGGTTCTTGTTTTCTCTCAACATCTTCAATGCTGTGATAGCCTGATTTGTCGTGGTAACTGCATAACACAAAATTTTCATACTAAATGAACCATCCTTTTTTGAGCATTTTTCAATAGATTCAAAATCCAAAAATACAGTCAACTAAATCAACCAATGGGAATAACAGCAAATTAAAAGATTGAACTGGGATTCTGAGAAAAAGAATCCAGATGTATGATCTATTGGAGATCAAATAAAATGAAAATCGCCATATAATGAACAAAATCTTTTTTTGTTTTAAGCAAAGAAACAAAAGAAGACATGAAATCTAAGAAACATCTGCAGAATCAAAGAGAAATCGAAAAATATATCTTTCTTAAATTTTACAATGTTACATTAACAGAACAAACTGACACCAATATCCAAAACAACTATAAGTTACTCAACAGAAACTAAAAAAATCGAAAACCCAGTTCTACAAACTCATTAGAAAAGTAGAGATTCAAACAAAAAAACGAACCATGGTACTGGCATCGACGAAGCAGAGTCTCGAGCAGTAAAAGGCAAGTTGGGTCATCGTCAACGGCCAAAACTCGCATACCAACTGGAAACTGATCCCTTGGGTCACTGATTGCTCGCTCCACAGTCATTTTTACAGATTTTATTTAACTTAAATCTTTTCGTGAGTTTGAACCAAACCCAGAAACTGTAATGACAGGAAGTTTGAGACAGAGAGAAATGAGAAAGACTAAAGTTTTAGATTGTGATTAACGGGTGAATTTAGAGGGAGAGGAAAACACAGAGAGAAAGAGGGAAGTTAGTAATTAAGGAACGTGATTGGTAAGTTTAGAATATGGAAAAAGATTTCGCCTTTATTATTTAATAGAATGGTAAACTCTGTTTTAATGAAATCTCTGCTTCTTCATTTTTTTTCCTATTCCAGGTTTTTAACAGAGAGAGAAAGAAGATGGAATCTAAGCTAAGAATGGTATATTGACAGTGAAAGCTGGATTTCACAAGGATAACTGAAAACATTTCCCCGGAAATTGATTTTCATTTTATTACAGTTTTTGGTCGAATGATTTTTAAGTTTTTACGCAATGGGAATTTATAGGAAATATATAT